>JAPQNM010000006.1:17493654-17526154 GCA_029783475.1 Metacarcinus magister
TCAGAAGACAGAGGAGGTAGGTAGATATTTGGTCGTGCACTGAGGCGTCTTACTCTCCACCTCCTCGTGATGTCACCTTTAGTTTAGCGTTTAGAGACATTCACAGTTTCTCAAGTACAGGTTTTAAGCGTTGTATACGTGCCATTCCGCTCACTATGTATTCCAATGTCTTTAGTTACCTTTGCATGCACAGGAGCGAGAACAAAATTACTCATTCCTAATATGTGCATCAAAATATTCACCATCATCAACCATTTCTAAATAATTATATAAATTTTTTTAAATACACTGCCTGCAGTACACAGCTGGTTAATGAATAGTGTCCAGCTACGTATTCACGGACCTCATTATGAGTCCGGAGCAAGGCAGTACATTATATATCCTCCCTTATGGTTTGTTTGGTCGAGAAATATCAACTTTGGAGAAACTT
This sequence comes from Metacarcinus magister, assembly GCA_029783475.1. Taxonomy (NCBI): domain Eukaryota; kingdom Metazoa; phylum Arthropoda; class Malacostraca; order Decapoda; family Cancridae; genus Metacarcinus; species Metacarcinus magister. The sequence continues at coordinate 17,494,085 of JAPQNM010000006.1, forward strand.
GGGGAAGGTAAACTGTTGTAACGTGAGCATCGCAGTGAGCCATGACTCACAAAGCGAAGCACACTCAAAGGCCAAGGAGATGGAATAAAAAGCTGAGGCAACTTTGGGTACGCATCTGACCTTAACTATCTTCAGTATGACGTAGACTACATACATTTATATATATATATATATATATATATATATATATATATATATATATATATATATATATATATAAATATGCAAGATATATGGAAGGATGGATGGATGTGTGCATTTTTGTGTACTGTATGACTATGTCTTTCTCCGACATTGTTCAGAACACACACACACACTCTCTCTCTCTTTCTTTCTGTCTCTCTCTCTCTCTCTCTCTCTCTCTCTCTCTCTCTCTCTCTCTCTCTCTCTCTCTCTCTCTCTCTCTCTCTCTCTCTCTCTCTCTCTCTCTCTCTCTCTCTCTCTCTCTCTCTCTCTCTTTCTCTTTCTCTTTCTCTCTTTCTCTCTCTTGACTGGGTTCCTTCATCGCCTTTTCAGAGGTAGCCTCCCTTCCTCCCTCCACTTCTCTCCTATTCTCTCCCACCAAGTCTTCCATCACCTCGCAAAGCCTCTCTCTCTCTTTGCTCACCAAAACCCGTTTCCCTTCTGTCAGAAATCATTCCTTCCATTCCTTGCAAATTCGTTCCACGTCCCTTCCCTACTCCTTCAAATCTTATCTTCCTTCTTTCGTTTTTTCGTTCGCTTGTTCGTTCGTTCGTTCGTTCGTTCGTTCGTTCGTTCGTTCGTTCCTTCCTTCCTTCCTTCCTTCCTTCCTTCCTTCCTTCCTTCCTTCCTTCCTTCCTTCCTTCCTTCCTTCCTTCCTTCCTTCCTTCCTTCCTTCCTTCCTTCCTTCCTTCCTTCCTTCCTCAAAAGGTCACCTTTCCTCGACCCTCTTCTTTTAGTCTGTCTTGCCTCTCCCTTCCTCCCTCCATTTTTCCTTTCCTCCCTCACTAATTCGCACCACTCAAGGCTTAAGAATTATAGTGAGTCTTACTTCCTCCATTGCTCTCTGCGGACTTCTTCCTTAACTTTCAAGAGACTTCGTTAAGCTCCGAGCCTCAGATTTCTGTCGGTGCGAATTTGTAATGTAACTTTCCTGGGTCCTCTTTAATCTCGCAAATTAGCTCATGCCAGAGAGCGTCGGGCCATCCTTTAGGAAAAACGACACTGGGATGGCCTAGTTTGCACTCGTGTTTTCGTTAATGTTAGCACTGTATAGTCCTCTTCCCATTCTGGTTGATTTGGATTGTCTCTCAAGGCGATTTATGTCCTAATTTTTCATCCTTATTTTGGCGCCAGAGAGTGCTCATCCTGTTCCTCTTCATCTACTTGTATTTTATTATTTTTTTTATTTCCTTATATTATCTTTTTATGGTGATGTATGAAAATTTCGCCTGAACATGTAAATATCATCAACATTTTCTATCACAAATACTCTCCGTAACGCGTCTAACACAAACAGTTTCCTCTTAAACCCTCACACAACCCATTCATCCCATTACACTGACTCCACACAACCCTTTCAACCCATACCTATACATTTTCTAACACCTTCGCCCTTCTCTCGTCTGCTCTCCCCCGATGCACAATTCTAACCATCTCGAATCACTCCATCTCCCCATCCGCTTATGTGTTATTCTGCAGCTTTTCATCTACCTCTCTCTACCACCATTGCTTCTCGTCATTTTCGCGCACTCTCAACCTCTCACCTTCCCACAATGCTGCCAATGACTCATCTTTTTCTTTATTTCTCATCTGAATAGTACTAGTTTCAGTCTTATCCTTATGGGAGATGTAAATTATTTTCTCATATTCGTGATTGTATATCCACTGGAAATATTGTAGTATGTAATGGATAATTCTCCTTGCCTTTAAATCTTGCTTCTACGCTTCTTTTTCTTTTCTCTCTGTTTTCTTTCTTTCTTCCTTTCTTCCTTTCTGCCCACCAGTATAATCACGGCAGTTTACAGCAACGAATAAACCGGGCCAAGCAAACAACAAGTGGATATCTGTATTTCCCTCGTGGTAGATTTTTCCAGGCCTAGAAGACACCCTGCGGACTGCACAAAATACCCCAAAGAAAATACAGTTTTTTCTAAGACTTTAGCCTCTCTCTCTCTCTCTCTCTCTCTCTCTCTCTCTCTCTCTCTCTCTCTCTCTCTCTCTCTCTCTCTCTCTCTCTCTCTCTCTCTCTCTCTCTCTCTCTCTCTCAGGCTGACACGTGTTTACCTTAGTAGAATATCGAGATTTTCCTTTCCTTCATTCCTTGCCTGTTTCCTTGCCTTGCCCCCCGCACTACTTCAGCAGCCACGCACACGGATCGGTATAAGTCAGCAAAAGTCAGTACATCATCCCGGGCGGCCGTCGTTACTCATGGGTGGGTTCGCTGTGTTTGTGTGGCACAGAGCAGGTGACAGGACATGCGTGTGTTGACTTCCTCCCATCCCCTCTCCCTCCCTTCCTCTCTCTCTCCTTCTTATCTCTCCGTATCTCACCTCCTTCTCTTCCAGCTCCTCCTCTCCTCCGTTCGTCCCTCCTTCTCGCACTCACTTTATGGCAGCCCGACCATCTTTTTTGCGGTGATATTTACTTCCGTGATGAGTTACGGCGTGATATCTTAGAGAGTCTTATTTGGGGAGAGCAGGTTACATACGTTTTCCTTCCCTTCCTATCCCATCCACCTCGACTACATTTCTACCTTCATTCTTATGCTTCCTTTTTTTGCTCTTTGTTTTGCCTACGAGGAGGTGGTTTTGTTTACACACACACACACACACACACACACACACACACACACACACACACACACACACACACACACCACACACACACACACACACACACACACACACACACACACACACACACACACACCCACACACACACACTACTAATAGTTTCATATTTCATTCCTACTCAAGGTAGTCTTCCTTTTGGGAAATCATCACAACATTAAAAAATCATAAGTACGAAGAATGATACAATTACATAAACAGCATAAAAAAATTACGATGTACTCTGTGTACCTTGTTTATGTGTTGTAATTTTGACTGGAAATTACACAGTACATTACATTTATCTATCTTGTTATTCAGTGCTGAGAAATTATATATACTCGCACCTGTTTTATATCCAGAAATCCCTCGAGGGTATGATCAAACATCAAAGTATAGGAATATTTAATGTTGTAGTTCTTGTCACTATAATATAGAGCAAATGAAAAGAGAAAAACATGCTTTCCTTGAAACTCAAAGTGGCAGAGAGAGAGAGAGAGAGAGAGAGAGAGAGAGAGAGAGAGAGAGAGAGAGAGAGAGAGAGAGAGAGAGAGAGAGAGAGAGAGAGAGAGAGAGAGAGAGAGAGAGAGAGAGAGAAAGAGAGAGAGAGAGAGAGAGAGAGAGAGAGAACAAGAAAGAGAGAGAAAAAAGAGAGAGGTGCCAGTGGATGCGGTAAGCTAAAATATCTTATAAGAAGAATTCGAAGCTTCACAGACAGACGCAGGACTCGACAGGACAAACCCACAAACTTTTAAAAGCTGTCGCTGGTCATACTCGCTCTGCCTCTTGGATCCGGCTGGTCAGAGTCTCGGCCTAGCGTGATGCTTTCTGGACCCCGCAGACCCATCCTCCACAACCCCAACCTCCTAACCCTTGCATTGAGGGAGACGGCGGAGGAGTGGCACAGGATGAAGGAGAAAAGAGCCGTTGTGCTTCCGACCAAGAAATATTCCTCAAAAAAGAGAGTGAGGATTCTAAACTTTGCGGTGTGGAAAGAGGGAAGGCCCGTTTAGAACTTTTATCTAATCATTTTTGTTTGGCCTTTGCTTATCACACTCACTTTATGTGGTGCGATTTTTACGTTCAATGCAAATAGTGGTTCATACACTCACCACTGCCTTTTTTATATCCAAAGTTACTATGCTGCTCCGGTAGTCTTCATCTCCTTGGTATGTAGCGTCGAGGCTAAGAACTAAGAGGATAAAAAGATGATGATGAAGAGGAGGAAGAAGATAAGGGCAGGGAAAATAAGAAAAGAGAGGAGATAAGAAGAGAAGAGAAAAGAAAAGAAGAGAAGAGAAGAGAAGAGAGTATTAGAGATGATAGGAGAGGATTCAGATGAGGAAAGGAGACGAGAATAGAAGCGAGGAGAGGAGAAGAGAGGAGAGGTGAGAAGAAAATAGGATAAGGTTAATATCCAAACATCACTGGTTTCTACCGTAGACATTTTAAGTTCTTGGCATCAGCCGTTAAAATCGCACCCTAGAATTATTAAGTTTATCAAGTTTTTATTCCTACTTTATATGATTTTTATGATGTGTGTATGTGTATGTGTGTGTGCGTCTGTATGTGTGTGTGTGTGTGTATGTGTGTGTAATGGAAGTGATGGAAGAAAAAAAAATCTTTTCTAAACCTAAACACTCCTGACCACATGTTCAAGGCTTTCTATCCGTCCTTGTTATTTCATAGTTTCCTGTTTCCATCCTTCCTTTATTATTACAACGACTAATTCTTCTTTTCACTTATTATTGCGTCCGTTTCCCTGCCGTCTTTTAAGTGTGCCCGGAATGAGTCCTCGTCACTCGGCACGAAACGACCCGCAAGGTTTGGGATCCTTGCAAAACGACCTTCTCTTCCATTTTCCTTTTCACGACCACTTGCAGGCAACCTTTATGCATTACAAAGTCCTCGCGGCTGGAAGAAAGGCGTCAGACGGATGGTTACGGGAGGTTAAATGGGACTTTTTTGTGCACTGAAAAGATGTTCTCATTCGATATAAAACATTGACGATTGTGTGTGTTTGTGTGTGTGAGAGAGAGAGAGAGAGAGAGAGAGAGAGAGAGAGAGAGAGAGAGAGAGAGAGAGAGAGAGAGAGAGAGAGAGAGAGAGAGAGAGAGAGAGTATTCGTGTGTTCGCATTGAGTCTACATTCGCTGTTAATTCACTTGCCAGACGACCTGGAACGAGCCAAGCCCCGCAATGTCCCAGAGCGGCGGCAGGGAGGCGGGGACGCGCAGGGACGGTCGCGCCGCTAATGAAATTGCAGACCTTGCTTAATTTAGTAGTGCGTAGGAGTGAGTGGAGGCGTTGAAGGTGGAGAGAACGCCAATTGTTACATAAACACAAACGGGTGGATGTATTGATAGACAGATTGATAAGATTGATTGACAAGTTAAAAGGTGGACATATTTTAGGATGTGGAAAGGTGTAATATAACAAAGCAGAGAAGTGTGTGTGTGTGTGTGTGTGTGTGTGTGTGTGTGTGTGTGTGTGTGTGTGTGTGTGTGTGTGTGTGTGTTTGTGTGTGCGCGCGCACTTGCATGAGTTAGTGCAAGGCAATCCTCTTTTCCTCTGTATTTTTCTTCCTGTCTTACTCTCAGGAGACTCCAACAGGCTTTGCCTTCCTGCCTGCCTCCCTCCATCCCTCTCTCCTTCCTCCTTCTCTCTCCTTCCTCCCTTCCTCCCTCTCGTTTCCTTTCCCTCCTTCTCTCTCTCTCTCTCTCTCTCTCTCTCTCTCTCTCTCTCTCTCTCTCTCTCTCTCTCTCTCTCTCTCTCTCTCTCTCTCCCTCTCTCCCTCTTATTCTGAATTTTTCCCTCATAGTGTCTCTCGCTCTTTATTTCATTTCCTTTTTTCTTCTGCTTTTCCTTCCCTCCAAAGTCACCACCATTACCACCATCATCACCATCACCACCATCATCAGCACTACCATAATAACTAATATTTCCTTTATGAATGCTGATAGGATATTCAGCATTTCCACCACCATCCCCATCACCGCCAACACCATCACCAATACCACCACCACCACCACTACCACCACCACCATCACCACTACCACTACCACCACCACTACTCTTATTGGGGAAGAAAGATGAACAATGGAGTAGGAAATCGAGTGGCTTAGACCAAAAGCTCAGGAGAATGCTAAAAATACCGACACGTCTCTCTCTTTTCTTTTCTCGGTTTTTCTCTCTCTCTCTCTCTCGTGTGTGTGTGTGTGTGTGTGTGTGTGTGTGTGTGTGTGTGTGTGTGTGTGTGTGTGTGTGTGTGTGTGCATGTGTGTGTGTCCGAGTAAGAATCTTTGTCGAGGGAACTCCTGAAGGCGTCCTACTTCCTCCTCGCGCAGGTTTTCGCCATCCGGGAAATCCGCTTGCTCCTCTTACTTACCTGGAGTAGTTTTACGAGACTCCGGGGCACCTGCAAAGACCCGGCGACATGGAAAGCACCACACCTGGAGAGGCGAAAGAGAAGGCACGAGAGACTTAGACTGCTGCTGCCTCTGTTGCCTGTTGGTCGAGCGCGTTTAGGATTGTGGTTCTCAGTTATTTTTTGTGTGTTTGTATGTGTGTGTGTGTGTGTGTGTGTGTGTGTGTGTGTGTGTGTGTGTGTGTGTGTGTGTGCTTCTCTCTCTTTTTTTTATTATCTTGAGTGGTGTTGGTGTTTTTTTTTCTTCTCGCAATTTTGTTTTTTCTCAGTGTTTCTGTTTAAATGTGTATGTTTTTTTTCTTCTTTTTTTCTATCAGTGTTTATCTGTGTGTTTGTTTCTTATTTTGTTTGCTGCTCGTCTGTTTGCTTGTTGTTCTCTCTTCCATTCTCTAACTAGGTCTCTGTCTTTTTTGTCTGTGTCTTTTTTCTTCTCTCTCTCTATCTCTATCTTTATCTCTATCTCTCTCTATCCTTTCCTCCCTACCTGTACCCAACCACCTCTGTTTTATCTAACCCTCGCTCTTGTCTCCTCTATCTCCTCGCACCTACACCACCTTATTTTCTCTTCCTCCTTCCATCCCTCCATCCTTCCTTCCTTCCTTCCTTCTCTCTTATCGCTGTATACTTCCTCCACTACTACCTGAACGAGTTGTACCGTGATGGGGGTTTGTACCGTAATCGAAACACGACTTTGCCATCATTGTGTACCTTCCATTATGCAAACACCGCATCAAAAGGGGACCTCTGTGTTGGGTCATGGCGGAAAGGGTGAGCTACCTTTGGAGGCTGCGGTTGGTGGGAAATTACCTGGGCGATGAGGTGCGAGAGGAGTTTGGGAGGCATGTGATAACCTGGTAAATGTAAAGACTCGCCAGTTCGTTAGCTCTTGGGTGAGAGGGGAAAGGGAGGAGAGGAGGAGGAGGAGTACGAAGAGAAGGGATGGTGAAAGGAGCGTGAATAGAAGTCGTGTGAAGGAGAGGGAAAGTTACAGACGGACCCCAGGTAATAAGGGGAAGCGAGAGCAGGTGTGTTTTAGATTCAGACCTGCGTCACACCTCCAAGCCGTGAGATGGTGGTGGGGTGAGGTGGTGTGTGCGTGTGTGTGGGTGTGTGTGGGTGTGCTTGGTGTGTGCGGTTGGTATTGCTGCAAACAAGGACAAAAAAAGGACTATGATGACACTGTTACATGTGTTACAATATCTAAAGAATCAATTATGGACTTACTTTTACTTTCTACTATGTCTCTGTCTATCTGTCTCTGTCTCACTAGTCAGTAACTCGTTTATTTGAGAGAGAAAAAAGTTAATTGGAAAAAAAAACTCCGGAAACAGTCGTTTGTGGAAGCTTCATGCCATTGTGTCGAAAAATGGTTCCTGTGATGCGAAGAAAGGAAAATAAATCACGACTCACCTGCTGACTCCAATATTAAAGTTCTTTATGATTATTATATTTTTTGGCCACATCTTTTTTTCAGTTTTGTTTTCAACCTTGTTTCGAATTTTTTTTCTTCTTGTTTTAATTGGATCCCTAGTTGAGTTATTTTTATCACGGCTCGTAAGTCTGGCGCTTTCCAAGTAATATTTTCTAAACTGTTGTTATATTTTACTACTGTTAACCTTACTAGAGGTTTGACCCATATTATTATTACTATTATTGCTATTATTATCATTATCCTTATTATTACCATCATTATTATTATTTATTATTATTATTATTATTATTATTAGAAAATCAAAATATATACACTTTGCATCTAGATTTACACTCTGAATTTAATTCCTTGCATAACTGAATTAAGTATAATCAATTAAAGCTTAATCTGATATTTTCGATTATTCATGATCATGTAACTCAATATTTCAATAAATTACTTTACTTTACTTTACTTTACTTTACTTTACTTTACAAACACACACACACACACACTCTCTCTCTCTCTCTCTCTCTCTCTCTCTCTCTCTCTCTCTCTCTCTCTCTCTCTCTCTCTCTCTCTCTCTCTCTCTCTCTTCTTGGTGTTCATCTCATCCCATCTTTATCCACTGTTACATCACTCTTCATTCCTCTCCCTCTTACCTTAGTCCTTTCTTCCCCTCATCACTTCCACTATCTCCTCTCTCTTCCATCCTCCCTCCTTCCCTCCTCTTCTTTCTTTTCTCCCTCCAGTCCCATCCATCCTTCGTGTCTCTCTCCTCACTTTCTCTTTTCCTCTCTTTTCCCGCTTCCCTCCATCACTCTGGGTGACGTTTGGAGCCAATAATTCATGATCCCACTCAGGGCATGACAGAGGTTTTGACGTGATGTTGACAAGAGGATCGACCTGCTTCTATTCTTTCTCTTTTTTTTTTTTCTCTCTCTCTTTTCTCTCTCTGTTTCTGTGTTCGTGTGTGTGTGTGTGTGTGCGTGTGTGTGTGTAGGAGAGAAAGAGAGAGAGAGAGAGAGAGAGAGAGAGAGAGAGAGAGAGAGAGAGAGAGAGAGAGAGAGAGAGAGAGAGAGAGAGAGAGAGAGAGAGAGAGAGAGAGAGAGAGAGAGATGGAGAGGAAAATACAAATGAGAATTCGGTATTGCTATCAATCATAGTAATCATGTTTATCTGTAGATCACAAAAACCTGTACGTAAATATATAAACGAAAAAAATTCAATCGCATAGAACTATAATTATAATGCATAAAGATAGAACCAAATTATTTCCTAACGGAGTTGCATCTCGAATCAAGTATCAAAGGAGAAGCAGGTCATGTGTCTAGAGGCGCGCGACGCTAACTGCCTGGGGCCGCTGCTGACTCTGCTGGACGCTGGCCGATTGATTTCTAATGACCAATGAAGCAGAGTCGCCGGTAATTCTGTCTCATGGAAATTAGCTGCTGTACCATGTTGAGTCACACATTCCTGCAACACTCTTGTCCTGAATATCTCTCGACGGTGCAAAATAGAGATAGATAGATATATAGATATAGAGAGAGAACCGATGTTTCACGGATATCTTTCTGCAACAAAAATCGTGTATTCCAATTGCAAGCAACACAACTCTTTTACGAGGTACGATTTTGATCTATATAGTTTCCTTTGTCACATTCTCTGCGTCGTATTCCTCTTCAGCACGTGGAGGTGGAGCTGGAGATGCTTCCTGACCTTATGGATCATTCAACATCTTTATTTGAATACATGAAAGGGATGACACAACTTTTTTTTTTCCCTTCTCATGGGTGATGTAATATTTACCCAGAACATCTAGGAGATTAGCGTTGGTCGAGTGCTAGCAAGATTATACATTACTTTAAAACAAATAGAAGAACGGTACAAGAATAAGCAGTTTTCCTGGATTTGAACAGAAACTCTTGGTTATAACGCAGTGACATCAGAGAGATCCGAAGTGCAACACAAAGGAAAGGTAGAATGTGGAATAGAAGTTATATCTATATTTGTAACATAATAATCGTACGTCCCCTGAACTTAATGTTGTATTAGAGTTTTTCTTCTCATATTTTAAAGCAGATTGAAAGGTAACCACTATTATCAAAGAACGCTCAGTAGAAGAGACTTGAAACGACACACTTAGTAAGAGTAGAGCCTGTCGTAAAGAAGGGATTAGTGATGACTCTCTCACTTCATTTTTTTTCTCTCTCTCTCTATCTATCTATCTATCTATCTCTATCCTTATCCCTGTCTCTATCTCTAACTCTCTCTTCGGCGGGTTCACCATCACGTTTGACACATAAAATTCAACCCCTTTTTTCCATCGGGTCGTGGGGGTGAAAAATAAAATCATGGAAAAAATGCCGTTTATTGCTGTCCTCGCGTTCACTTTACTGATTAAAATAACAGACAGAATGGAAATTACGGAAAAAAAATTCAGTAATTGTTTCATTGTAGTGTCAATCCTAGAATAGTGCTTTTTATACATAATTTCTGCAAATGAATACATGAAATGACCGCCACTTGTCACTCCGTAGTCTCGTATTAAGGTGCAAAATATTAGGGGGAGGTAAAATTAGCACATTTTGGCGGGCTTTTATATGTTAATTACGACGTGTTAATGCTAGTGCGAACGTAACAATGCTTTTAATTCTGTCTGTCTGTCTGTCTATCTGTCTGTGTTTTTTTTTTGCGTGCTTGCCTGTGTGTACTTTCTTCCACCTTCCGTTTAATATGATTGTATGTGCGTAGGTGCTCGTGTGTGTACATTGATATATTTACCTACCTCTCTCTCTCTCTTTCTTTCTTACTCTCTCTCTTTCTCTCTCTCTCTCTCTCTGAATGTGGTAATTCCAAAGCGGCTGCAAGAGTCTGATCTTACCCCAAAGTTTTACCATTAACTTGGAATCGGAGTGGAGAGGGAAGGGGGAGGAAGCTTGGGAGGGAAAGGAGTGTGAGAAGACAGACAAGCTGAGGGTGAGGGAGGGGAGAGAGAGAGAGAGAGTGGGGGGAAGGGGGAGATGGGAAGGAGAGATGAAATGGACAAACTTGATAAGGAAAAAGATGAATGTTAGGAGAAAGGAAAGGTTGAGGAGAAACAGCAACAAAAAAGAAGAAGAATTGAGACGTATATTCCCACTAAGTAATCCTTTTAGTCTTCCACTCGTCTTCACTTCGTTTTTCATTCCCATCTTTCTTCTCTTTCATTCTCTTTTATTTCCCTGAATCTCTCATCCTACTTTATTCTTCTCTCTCTTCCTGCCTCCTTTCCTTCAGGGGGTCTCAAGCAATTTGTTTAGGCAAGATTAAGTCCTGGCGTTGTTATGTCTTCATTAGAAAAGTTTTAATGCATTTTTCTCCTCGCTTCTCCTGTATGTAATCTCTTCCTCTCTTTATTCATGTAAGTTATCTATCACATGCTATATTAATATGTTATCTCTTTGTCTATCCATTTCTACTTTAATTTTTAACACTTATCTTTAATTTTCTTCCTGTTCCGCTAATCCACCTTGTGTGAAATAGCTAAATAGATGTACACTTGTATAGTATAAGCTTCCACTCGCTATTATTGTTTATACGTCAAATATTCTAAGCTATATTAGTGCTTTAAAGAGTTAAGACATAAAACACTAAAGGACAGGTTCAAGCAATAGAAAATGGTAGTATGGAGCTTGATGCAGACTATGGAAGACAACCAAACAACAACACTCGTATCGTTAGAAAATCGGTTGTTCCTCACACGGAAACCTTTCTCACCAAAAAATGCATCGAACACGTATTCCTGCCGCGGTCAGACACTCAAGTAGCATGTGTTGCTTCACCTTAATTTGAAGACCTTGCTTTAATTTGAGCTGAAAATGGATCGTCGACCCGAAAACAAGGACTCACTTATTTTACCAATTAAGTGAACACCCCCAAGAATACTGGTTTACACGCGCCTCTTTCCCCCTGGAGACACTGAGGGAAAACCAACCAATGTGAAAGACTGCGGTGCTTCTGTGGAAGGAAAGAGACACCAGTAAATGCAGCAAGAAGAGGAGGAAAAGGAGGAAAAAGAAAAAGGAGACAGGATGAAGAGAGAAGGAGAATGAGACAGGTGGAGGAGGAGGAGGCAAAGGAGGCAGGAGGGAAGAGGAGAGTGGCGAAAAGTTGGAAGACTCGAGCTGTTGCCTTCGGAATACTGGATAAGGACACGGTAGGTACTCGAGTGTAGGAAAGTTTGGGTCAGGCTCAACTAGACGCACCAGACGAGTCCTGACTGGGAGGCTCCTGGGAACCGAGTGCAAAGAATATGTATTTTTTGTTGTCTGAGTTGGTAAGTGCCTGTTGGGGGAGGGGGGGAAGGGAGGGCGGAGGGCGTGGCCTTGTATTATGTTTCTTGAGCTTTGTGGGTGTTGTGTTATTATGTTTGTATTCTTAGTGTTGGTGTTGGGTGCCTAACTGCAGGACGCGGCACCTTCACAGAGAGAGAGAGAAAGAGAGAGAGAGATAAAGAGAGAGAGAGATGTAGATCGTAAAAAGTAAAACTCAGTAATTGGCTTTGCACGAATAAGGAAGTAAGTAAAAAAATTCCATGTATCTCCTTTCTTGATCCAAAGAAGATTACGATGCTTATGTGTTGACAAGATGGTCAGCCACTAGATAATAGACGCTTCGAATATAAATTTATGTAATAGAAAAACGACACATAACTTATTCTTGCATAAAAATTATATAAGATGGAAGTAGAACATTTTTTTTTCATCTCTCTTAGGCAAGAAACCCGTCAAGTATTCAAGCCGGGGGGCAGAAATAATTTTTGGAATATGTGAATAGTTTTAATCTCTCATAACGTTCCTTCTTTTTTTTTTTATCCTTCACTACATATATACTTGAATTTTTCTTGTTCTCATTCCATTAAATATTGTGTCGCTGGAAGAGTCATAATTTCCTGCTTGAAATGGGATGATCTGTGCTTTGAATTGGTGATTAGTGACTCGCTTTAAAACTGTTGGTGCTCATACCTCCCTAACACCATCTCCCTCCCCTGCTGCCAATCCACTCGCCCCAACTGACTCCCCTCTTACCAACTTCACTACCTTTCCGGAACCTTTCCCTGCTGTAACCCTTCCGCCCTTTGCTATCTCTGTTATTCTCCTTTTCCTTTCTCTTTTTCTCATCACTTTTCATCTATTTTATTAGCATTCATTTATCTCATCATTGACTTCCTTACAATTCTTGTCTTCATTCTAATCGTCGTCCTTTTCCTTTTCCTCCTCATCATATATATGCATGCAAATATTCTTTCTTTACTCTCTCTCTCTCTCTCTCTCTCTCTCTCTCTCTCTCTCTCTCTCTCTCTCTCTCTCTCTCTCTCTCTCTCTCTCTCTCTCTCTCTCTCTCTCTCGCGTATATGTTGATACAATTTCTCTCACTTTCTGCATATCCTATACGTGTCACCTTACCTGCATTGGCGACATTCATCATATTTGTTTGATAATTGGAATCGAGAGCCTCAAATTTACCACCTCGTGTACCGATGATGGAGCTCTGAAATGTCCTTCTAAATCATATCAGTACTCGGTAACTCTGCATTTAATATCGTGCGAAGCCAAATATTGACAAAAGGGATCGAACTAACAATCTTTTTTTCTGTTTTTTTCTCTTTCTTTCTTCCACCTTACTGCAGACCGCGCCACTGTGGTCCATATGTCTGAAGAAGGAAAAACTTGTGTATATTTATAAAAGTGTGGGCAGGCCTAATATAAGGGGAAGGTAAAAAATGGAAGGGGGAGTAGGTAAGGGGGAGAAAAATGGGTCCTGTACCGCGTGTGTTCATGTGGTGAATATTAATGGGGAAGAAGCGCCACTTTTATGACGAAAGTAAGAATGGAGGAATTTTTTGGGTGGGGAGGAAGCGGTGTATTTTTTATACTGTGTTTATCTTAGTATGAAGCGAGGAAGTAAGCTTAAAGTTTAAAACAGGAAATAAACATAAACAACAATTTAAATGCTCGGACTCATACGTAGTTGTGTGTGTTTGTTGCGGGTGGCGTGGGGGGGGGAGGAGGAGGGTGTTAAGTGAATTTATGTTATATTTTGCACTCCCTTCCTCCTCCTGCTCCTTCTCCTCTTCCTCCTTCTCCTCTTCCTCCTTCTCCTCTTCCTCCTTCTCCTCCTTCTCCTACCCTTCTCTTCCTCCTCCTACCCTTCTCCTACTCGAGTGTGTCCTCCAAGGAGGATCAATTTGCGGCTGATGGACTGGCAAAGTACATGTTAGGAACGATTGGGTGGTCGTGTGTGTGTGTGTGTGTGTGTGTGTGTGTGTGTGTGTGTGTGTGTGTGTGTGTGTGTGTGTGTGTGTGTGTGTGTGTGCGTGCGCGCGCGCGCGCGTGTCTGTGTGCCGGGAATAGTGGAAAGACAGACAGACAGATAAACATACAGCCATAAAGATAGATAAAAAGATAGCGAGAGGAATAAACAAAAGAGTGAGTCATATTGACAGACAGACAAACAGACACGTATAATAAATAAATGTATATATATATATATATATATATATATATATATATATATATATATATATATATATATATAAAGTCTATTCCTTTGCGGTACTTTAAGTCAATGAAAAAGTAAGATATAGTGGGCCACCCATCTTCGTGCAGCTTTCTTAATCCCCTTCACTGTTACTGGTCTTTCCTCTCTCCTCAGACACTCGTACCCTCCCACCCTTCCTTCTCCTTCCTGCCGCAATGACCTTACTTCTCGTTTACTATCTCCTCAAGGTTTGTTCTCGTCCCTTTCACCTCCACATAGATTATAAAAAATCTATTAAGTAAGGGGAAAAAAAGGGAAAAAGAAGTATATATAATTTTATTATTATTATCATTATCATCATCATTATCATCATCATTACCATGATAGTATAGGATGTTTATATAACAATAATGTTTATATAACAATAATTTCCATTTTTCTTTTGATGCTATTTTTTATTTTGATTTATATTACTCCTACGTAATTTTAGTTCTTGACCAAATGAGATTTATTTACTTTCCAATATCATTGAAAATTTAAGTTTCAATGTTTTTGATATTTCTTTGTATAATTGTTCAACAATGACATTTTCTATGTTATTTTTCTAAGTTCATTCATTCTACCGAGGCATCATTTTGGCAACATGTGGCATACTACGTACATTGTCGCACAGGCCCAGTGTGTTTCAAGCAATTCGACGTAAGGCAACCTGTAGCATGCAACAGTTGTCAACACTATGCTTACCTCACAAAACTCCTAAGCCAATCTTTACCAAATTTACTTATAGAAAAGAAAACAAAGTTGTCGGAAGGAAACAAGAATTTATATTTTTAGCTTAGTTTACCTAACAATGGTTGAAGAAATATTATTCTTGTAGTCTTCAAAGCAAGTAATTGCCTATTTCAGAAAGTTAATGAGATAAAGAAAAAATAGTCATATTTTAGGCGTCCTGTAGGTATTCTCGTATGTTGCCAGGTGATGTAGTGCCACCATGGGACTACTCGCTCGACATTAATTCCATACCAGCAATATTCATATATAGTTCTTTTTATTTTTGTACTCTACAGGGTAATGTACTGTTTGATAAAAAAAAATACAGAAATGGTAGATTTACATAAGTACCTGTCACGTGCTGTTCTATCATCATATAACTAAAAGTGTAGATGGGCCGTATGTGCTTGTATGTGGTGTGTGTGTGTGTGTGTGTGTGTGTGTGTGTGTGTGTGTGTGTGTGTGTGTGTGTGTGTGTGTGTGTGTGTTTATCTTCTATTCAAAATGATTTATTCATCCACCTATTCTTCATTCCTTCCCTCGCTATATTCCGCCTGGGCTCACGAGTAATCACCAGAGTGCTTTATTTTCAAAATGCGTATAACCTTAAAAGTAAATCGAGAAAAGTGCATGTGTGTATAAGATGTTCTACTCAAAAGAACTTATTCTTTATGCATGTCCAATTATCTAATTTTACTCGTGGGACATCCTGTACATTGTTATTACAACCTGAAATTTTCCAATGAATTTATACGAAAATGTTACAGTAATCCCCAACACCTTTCGTATAATACAGCAAGATTGACCTTCAAATAATAATTTTGACTTTTCTTTGTCGCTGGCAGTACTCGCAACCTTTATTTCATGTAGGGTAAGGGGGAGGTAGAATTTTGGGTTTAGTAATTGGTTGAATAATCTGATAGTACAACAACATGAGTGAAAAGAAATATTTTTTTCTTGTCATTCCTTCTCCTTTCTATATATTTTCACGGAAAGACAAACTTTTTGAACAATACTGATAAAACTAGTACCTGCAGCAGCGATGATGAAAATGCTAATTCGCTTCGTAATAACATTAAACCGTAACGTGATTCTTCATGAATTAGAAATAATTGACTAATTTGTTCTTTTTGATCACTTGTGAAGTATTCTCTTTATGATTATGATGGACGGGATGGCCTTTTTCTGTGATTTCTGTCAAAAGTCATAATTAGACGAGTATATGAATTTTTTTTTTTTTTTACCTGTGTTCAATGGTGGTGATAAACTGGTTGACGGACGAAATCAGACAGGAGTCTCCGTGGACTATAATGTTAGTAGATGACATTATGGTATGTAGTGGGAGTAGGGAGCAAGTTGAGGTAAATCAAGAGAGATGCAGGTAACCACTAGAAATAAGTCATTTGAAGCAGGATAGAGTACATATACATTAACGAAGGGCGTGGAATGGCAGTACGTCTTCAAAGTGAAAAAGTGGTGAAGGTCGATAAGTTAAAAAATTTGAGGTCAACTATTCAACGTAATGTAGAATGTGGTACAGAAGTTTATAAAAGAGTGGAGACTGCGTGGAGTGGATGGAGAAGGGTGACAAGAGTGATTTGTGAAAGAAGACTGTCAGAAGGTAGCAGAGTTAAAACTGATGTGATTTCCTTTGAGAGTCACCAGGATGGACAGGATTAGGAGTAAAAATATTTGAGGGACAGTGCAGGTAGGACAGCTCGGAGACACAGTGAGAGAGGCAATATTCAGATGTTTTAGTTATCTACAGAGGAAGGATGCAGTGAACGAAAATCCTCCTTCCTCAGCTAACAAAAGTGAAAGAATGACATGTCACTCAACACTCCCTTAATGAAACATTTCCATCTGCTGGAAGGAAGTAATCAATGCAAAAGCAGTATGTAACCATTCCATTTTTTTTAAGACCTTATTGATTTCCCTCAAAAATACCACACAGTTCCTAGCCTCTTGGTGATGAATGGCCGCTATTATTCTTCCCTTACTGGGCGGCACTGCGTTGCTGAAAAAAGAAAACTTGGGGACGGCGGTGGCGACAGTCACGGATGAAGAATGCATAATTTTTTTCTTCTTTTTCTTTTGTTGTGTTCTCTCTCTCTCTCTCTCTCTCTCTCTCTCTCTCTCTCTCTCTCTCTCTCTCTCTCTCTCTCTCTCTCTCTCTCTCTCTCTCTCTCTCTCTCTCTCTCGCTCGCTCTCTTTCACTACAAACATGGTAAATGCTGTGTGCGCCTTGCAGAATCCTGATGCAGCTATACAAGATTCATTGAATGCACTCAGAAAGATTAAAAACATATATATGATGTACCAAAACGCATTCATCCAATTTATCCTTAAGTAAACATGATCTGAGAACGTGATAATCGTCTTGCAGCTTTATTCAACATAACTTTGGAATTGTATACTTGATATGTGGCGCCTGCTTATCATCATCTCAGTTAAAAAGGTTCAATAATAAAATAAATTCTCGCTTTACGTTAGAGTTTGATAATAAAAGCTGAGTTGTGTTGTGCTGTGCTTGATAATGAATCTAAGAG
Organism: Metacarcinus magister; assembly: GCA_029783475.1. Taxonomy (NCBI): domain Eukaryota; kingdom Metazoa; phylum Arthropoda; class Malacostraca; order Decapoda; family Cancridae; genus Metacarcinus; species Metacarcinus magister. The sequence goes on from JAPQNM010000006.1 coordinate 17,511,556, forward strand.
AGGCATGCTTGCAAAACTATAACAAGTTGTATTAGTTTTAGTTTAAACCGAATATCGAAGCATAGAAAGACGAATAAACTGAACAGTATGAAGTCAATTGATACCTGCCTCACTCTATCACCCAATCAGAGTGTCCTGTTGCAAGTTTCGAGTAAACAGTAAAGGGCGAACAGTATGACTTGTGTTTAGTATTTTTATACAATTATACGGAGTTCACTGTCTTTCTTGTTCTCTCTTTCTCTCCCTCTGTCTTTCTCTCTCTCATTCTTTCTTCGTTTCTTCATCCTCCGTCTTAGACTGTTTGGTTGACTTTTAAAACTTTGGAGGAAAGAAGAAAAGTAAATAAAAGACATTGGAACTGAACTGTGCTGTTGAATGCAAATGCTTCCTCCTCCTTCTCCTCCTTTTCCTCCTCCTCCTCCTCCTCCTCCTCCTCCTTGGCCTCCGCTTCTTCCTACGCCACGCTCTAGTCAGGAGGCTAACTTAGCAGCGGGAGTTTCTGTTGAACTCAAAGTCAAAAAAAGAAAGTTAAAAAGTAAAGACTGGAACACTAGAGGTCCTTCAGAGTGGTAGGAGGTAGCGAAGAGAGAGAGAGAGAGAGAGAGAGAGAGAGAGAGAGAGAGAGAGAGAGAGAGAGAGAGAGAGAGAGAGAGAGAGAGAGAGAGAGAGAGAGAGAGAGAATGGGAAAACATTAGCAAAGGATGTATAGGAGGTAGTAGAAAAAGAGAAAATGAGAAAGATAAATCCATGATTAGAATGGAAAACAACAAACTGACTTTCCTCTGCAGATAAATGGGAGAAACAGGAAGAAAGAGAAAATCATAGTATTAAAAGAGCAACAACAACAACAACAACAACAACAACAACAACAACAACAACAACAACAACAACAACAACAATGGAAAGCATGAACACTCATATCGTAATTACTAAAACCTTTTACTACACCTGTGCCGGCTGTGATTTTTTTTTTTTGTAGTTCAGGATTTGCGTGTACATAACCTGAACCAACATTGCCAAATATTCCAATATGCACACAACAAAATACAGGTTGATTGGAGAAAAAAGGAATAAATTAATGAATGAATGAAAGATAAAAAAAAAAATCTCACAATTGAACAGAGGAGAAGAGCACTTTCCAAATATCTTTCTTTTTATAAACACGGCACAAAATTCTCATAAAGCAAAGAAAGTAGACTGTTCCCATTCCGCATTCCAACATACGTGCCTTGGAATCATGCATATTTTATTCCCTCTTCTGCTGCAGTGACTACAAACGCGACATCACCTATGAGTTATTCAAGCCTCTAGATGGAGGTTGCCCACTAACGAGCCACAGAGGGAGAGAAATAGAGACGGACAGAAAAAAAGTAAAGAAAAATGAGCATCAGTAAATCAGCCTGAACAATTTTGGGATACATACAATATCAAGACATATGGAATCCAATATCTTATACTGGATGTGATTTAAGACCATGTAATCCGGTACCAAGATGTAATCGCCACTCTGTCTCCCACACTTTTTTGTTTCATGTTCCGTGAAAGAAGAGGGAGATGTATCAGAATTTGCTGCCTTACACGGCTTGAGTTGAATATACAGTCGTCTGATTATAATAGAAGTCTTCTGTATAATAAAAAAAGAAAGTGAAGACAACTACAACTACTACTCCTACTACTACTACTACAAACAACAACAATAATAATACCAAAGATAAATCAACTGAGAACTAGCGGCACATAATGAAACCTCGTCCACACACAGGATAACAAAGGAATCTTGCTGAGAGAAAAACAAAGTATCGCCACCACAAATCAATTACATTCAAAGCCCGTCCCACGCTTAACCTTTTTATAGCTTGCCCTTCCTTCATTTACATTTCTAGTCCTTCTCCTCATCTACTGCACCCAGTAACCCATTCTGTAGCCATATATGTTTCCTCCTCCTGCTCTTCTTCTCCAACCATTCTCCAAACCCTATCACATTCTATTATTTACCTCCCTACCAACTTGTTTTGAGAGATTGAATGTATTGTGATTCCCTTGCATCAATGTGAAGGTTAAGACTTATAGAGTTTTGAAGTTTCTTTATTTGATGTAATGGTGAATATTTGTGTTGACCAATTAATAGATTGAAAAATAATATGCATTCTTGAATAAGTGTTTGATTATTGGGCAGCTTTAAAAAAAAAATGCAGTACTCATCCGCTTTGTGTTAGGTAGCAACATAGAATACCTTTAAGCTCTGATTGAATACGTTCTTCTTTTTTTACAATGGAAGAGAGAAAGAAAGATAAAAAGAAAGAAAGAAAGGTAGAAAAAATCAACATACTAAAGCGATACTTGCAAGAAACAAAGAATACGAACACTCATTAACAAAGCGGAACGATTTTGTTGGATTATTCACCTTCCATCACAGAGAAAGGTGACAGCGGATCAAGCGTGCGTCACTGCAACACTAATGAAACAGCGACAGGAAGGCAATCAACTGGAATGGACAGCATAACAAAATTGATGGAAGCAGATGTATTTGAGCTTAACAGTGTCCATTAAGTATAATTCATCACCCATATACCTATTCCTTTTCCTCGCAAGATCAAATTATATTAAATTTTGATATTTCAGTGAGTTAGTATGTGCTTTTATTTATTTTTTCACAGTAATTTATGGCTGGTACTGGAAAATTAACTGAAATATCTGGAATTAGGAATACCTTCAGCTAGACTAGGTGTATGATTGATGGGATTCAGGTGACGAACAGGTGGTTTTGAGGCTGATAGAACCTGGGAATGATGCTTCGCTATTACTCGGCAATCAAAGTGAAGTGTAGCATTGATGTAATATTCTCTGTCATGAGCGGTGATTGTGGTAGCAGGAGCTAGGGGATGGTAGTGGTGGATGTGATGGTGGTTTATTGGATTTAGTGGTGGTGTTGCGTTGTGGCGAGGATGTGGCGTTGTTGTTGTTGTTGGTGTTAGTAGTGGGGATGGTATTGGGTTGTGGCTGATGTGGTAGTTGTAATGCACTTAGTGGTGATAGTGGTAGTGATATTATCATAAAACGAAATAAGCATTTTACCACTAAAAGAAAAAATACAATGAGATGAAGTACAAGTGAATTATTATTTCTGCACCATAATCAATATATATTTTTTCGAGTTATAAATAAAACAAAAGAATATTTTCATCATACATATCTTCATTCCGTCAGTTTCATCTCAATGGAGGAGGAGGAGGAGGAGGAGGAGGAGGAGGAGGAGGAGGAGGAGGAGGAGGAGGAGGAGGAGGAGGAGGAGGAGGAGGAGGAGGAGGAGGAGGAAATTCAGTAGTGGAAAGAGAAAAAAAAGGAGCTACGTTGTCGTTTTTTCTCCGGAGGATCATTACCTTATACTGTCTTCAAATTTCCTTCTGAAAAGCGTAAATTTCACTTTTTTCCTGAAGTAAAGGCCAAACAGAACTAACAAGAAATGATTGTGTTTCGTTTTTTCTGTGTGCTTACATACTACACACAAACACACACACACACACACACACACACACACACACACACACACACACACACACACACACACACACACACACACACACACACACACACACACACACACACACACACATGTATACACGCACACACATGCATCCTTTGTGGTGGGTTGCCTTTGAAGTCTCACGCTTCTAAACACATTAAACTATGTCAAAGGCGTTCAACCTTCCTCAACCCCATTTACAGCTCCTTCTCGTCTTCGGTCTTGTCATCGTCGTCATCCTCTTCCTCATTCTCTTCCTCTTCCTCTCCCTACTCTTCCTCCTCCTTCTCTTCCTTCTACGAACAGCCTCGTTAGGTCCAGTAGGATGGTTGCTGTCTGTTTTTCTTCTGCACTCATTTGTACTCCTTTTCTTCCTCAATCTCTTTCTGTTTCTCTTTCTCAACCTAATCTTCATCCTCATCTTTCTCTTTCATTTTAGTTAATCTGCTGTAAAGGAAGAGGAGGAGAAGGAGAAGGAGAGTCTGTTTTATTTTGCATCTAACACGTCAATACAGCAGATTCATTTCGTGTCGAGCCTAGGGGCCTCCTTGTACACACTTTACCTGCTTTTTCCCATTACTTAGGTAGTTAATTAATCCAACTTAACCAAGAGGAGAAGCCTTAAACAGACAGCATGAAGTCTAACCCAATATTAGTCAACCTATGTGTGAGCTCTGGCGCCTCCCTCCAGATGATCGTGGTGTGAGGTACATCATCAATATCTCTGCGTGTTTGCTCTCTGGAGGGGAAAGGGAGTGAGGAAAGGAGGGAAGGCACAGGCTAAATAATGGAGGAAGGGGAAATAGGTGAGGTTTAAAGAGAGAGGGAAAAAGAGAGTCGAACGGTAACTAATGAAGAAGGGGAACATTAAACGAGAAAGGGAAATAAGAAAGGAAGGAAGGAGGTACTATAGATGCAAGGCAAAGAATGATTTAGAAGGTAAGAAGAAAATGGACAGATAATATAACAAATTCTTAATCTCATCTGGTCTAGTATCATCTTCCTAACTTATTGAACAGTATTGATCGATAAAGTTATACAAGCACTAGAAAAAAATTGGTGTAGATCTGTTTGCAGGAAGTGTGTGAAAAGGAATCAAATATTGTGTTTTGAAATCGTTGTTTTTTTGTTGTATATTTTCTTAAAAGGTGTTGTGCCTTGTCTTGATTGATGGTTTATAGGTTGGTTGTGTTTTGTTGTTGCTGTAATAGAAGTAATCGTTTGGTTTTAATGTAATAAATAATAATGTTAATAATACAACATCAACATCACTTATTACTGTCGTTATTTTTTGTTTTATATTGTGTTTGGATGCTGTTTTAGTTATTATTATCTGGCTGTTGTCGTTTTTGTTATTGTTGTTATCATTGCTATTGTCGAAGGGTTTGCTGTTCATTCTTTGTACTTCTATCATTATTACAAGCTACACTATTCCAAAAATTAAACATACCAGCTCACTCTCTATCTATATCTATTCATCATCTATTTATCTATATTTCTATCTATCTATCTATCTCACTTTCTCTCTCTCTCTTTCTATTGACATATTCTATTTAACTTGTCACACCCGCCTACTCCCTTTGACGTAATTCGGCTCCGGCTTTTCCACACGAGTCGAGTGATTTTTGTCGAAATTTCTAAAGCTTGGAAATTGACGGAGACCAGCAAGTTCTCATTTAATTACCTCGACGCCACGGACCAGTCTACCTTTGTGTATTTCTGTTTGACTTACTTCTATGCCATTGATTCGGAACGTGGTCATTACATAGGAAATTTAGTACTCTATTTATTTCAGGTACTCGCTCGCACACGCACGCACAAACACACGCGCACACACACACACACACACACACACACACACACACACACACACACACACACACACACACACACACACACACACACACACACACACACACACACATATGAGAGAGAGCGAGAGAGCGAAAGAGGGAGAGAGAGAGAGAGAGATTGTGGTGTTGAAATGCTGGAGGAGAGAAGGAAAAGGACATGAATTCCTGTGAAAATGTCTGCCAACAAGCCAACATTGCGCGTCATCTCTAATTAATACACTAATTGGGAAGTAAATCCAAGCACTACCATTTCTGTCTGTCTCTCTTTCTTTCTCTCTCTCTCTCTCTCTCTCTCTCTCTCTCTCTCTCTCTCTCTCTCTCTCTCTCTCTCTCTCTCTCTCTCTCTCTCTCTCTCTCTCTCTATCTTGTGTGAAAGTCTAATTTTAAGCATTATGAAGTCTTAATATATGCTAATCCCATTTTGTAAATTCCCTCTCTTCATTCCTCGATTACAGTTGAGAAATGAGTAAGAATATATACATTGCGTTGATGTGGGAGCAGTGTCTCTACTTTCCTCCCTGTATTTTTCTCTCTCTGTCGGTGTATTCACTTATCTAGGCGGTGGTCTAGTGGCTAGCGGTCAGGCATATCAACTCAGAGTCCAGAGTTCGAGCCCCGGCACGAGCTGGTCACTTTTCTTTGGTAATACCATAAAATACAAGGGTTCTGCGTCCCTATGTTTTTTTTTTTTTGTCGTTACTCTTGAAAGGAATCTCTCGAACATGTTATTTCCATTCACTAACATTAGTTTTTTTTTATATATATACATAAGTGTTAGGTAATTAGCAGAAGAGGAAGGAGAAATGTGTGTGTGTGTGTGTGTGTGTGTGTGTGTGTGTGTGTGTGTGTGTGTGTGTGGGTGTGTATTATGTGTGTTGCAGGACCTGATTGTGATGGCGGTGTATTGGTTGTGGTGATAATAGTGGTGCTGGTAGTGGTACGGGTGGTGCATTTGCTAATTAATTATAGATATTTGCAGTGTCAAAACGGAGATCCTGCCAATGATGATACTGCTAATGATAATGGTGATGCTAGGGATGGTGATGATAGTGATTATAATAGTAATAATAATAATAACAATAATGATAATAATAATAACAACAATGGTAATAACACAAATAAAAAAAAAATAAATAAATAAGATGATAAAATGAAGTAGAAAAAAACGCGTATGTAAAATTTTTAATAAACCTCGTATACCGTAATTCTGTGAAAATCTGCGGATAAATAATCCACGTTTCAGTAACACGCTGCACAGGTAACCTAGACTACCGCCTCACCTGTCTGCCTTACCTGTCCTGTCATTGACCTCAGCCTCATGAACGTATACAGTATACATTCACCGTACACACCTTCTCGTATAGGCTACCTGTATGTAAGCAAGACACAAACACGTGTTCAGGTGTATCGCTTCATGTTCACCTGATCTCACTCGCGCCTCAAGGCTATTAGTATATCCAGCAGCGCCCGAGAGAGAGAGAGAGAGAGAGAGAGAGAGAGAGAGAGAGAGAGAGAGAGAGAGAGAGAGAGAGAGAGAGAGAGATGTAAGCTGAATGTAGTTACTTTGCAGTCTTTCATAGAAGTAAAAAACAGTGTTATTATTATTTTCTTAGTAATGTTTTTCCTCCCACTTCAAAGAATATTAATTACTTTAATGTTCATCATCTTATTTTTTCTTCACCCTGCTCCATCCTTCTTATCCTCCTATTATCCTCTTCCACTAACACCATCACAACTAACACACCCACTCGCATGTCAACCACCACCACCACCACCATCACCTCTTTCTTCTCCTCTTCTCCGCTTCTCTCTCTTCCTCCTATGATGCCTCCCTTGAAAGCACCAAGCACGGCTGCCTCACTTCTCTGGACATCCACACTGGGTTTACACATACACTATGCATACAACACAATATTAACCCACCAAACATTCACCTTCCTACACACACACAAAACCCCCCACAGATTAGACCTTGTTTCTCTCTTGCTACATATACATCATGTTTGTTTTTCAATACTATATTATGTCGCTTGTTTTCTCTCAGCTTCAGGTTTAGGGATAGCTGGGTGAGGATGAACCTTCTACTGTACTATTCATTCTCTCATACTAATAAGTCTGTTTAAAGTATTGAAAGTAAGAAGTTTAGTCAGGACATGAAGGTGTGTTGTTGTTTGTAATGCTGTAACCTAATCACCTTCTCCTCCTCTTTCTCCTCCTCCTCCTCCTCCTCCTCCTCCTCCTCCTTCTCCTCCTACTGTTTTATTTTCTTTCTGCTTTTCTATTCACAATGTACGTACCTTTGTTTTTCCTTTTATGTATTATCCTTTGTGTTTTATTTGTTTGATTTATTTACATCCCTTTCTTCTTTACGTTTATCACAAATTGTATTATTCCTCCTCTCCATCCTTTATCCTCTTGCATCTAGTGCGCCCTCTCTCCTTCTTTTTCTTCTTCTTTTGCTTCTTCTTTTTTTTTTTTTTTCCTTCTTCTTCTTCTTCTTCTTCTTCTTCTTCTTCTTTATTCAAATATCTTGGTTCGGCTTTGTTTCCTTTTCAGTGCTTCTCTCAGCACAAACATTTTTTTTTTTTATTGTCCACGTTTCATTTTTTCTCTTTTTTTTTTGTTAGTTCCTGTACTTTTTATCCACCCTTCCACCGCCTTCTCGGTCTTTGTCTGTTTGTTTGTTTGTTTGTCAGATATTTTTTTTTTTTTCAAGATTTTTCTTATTTTCTTTTCCTCTTCTCTTTTTCCATTTGATTTCCTCTTCACTTTTTCCTGTTTTCCTCTTCCTATCTCATATTTTTTTTTCTGGAACATTTTTTATTTTCCTCTCCTGTCTCTACTTCTCTTCTCTTCCTCATTTATTTTTTCTTCCAGTCTTTTCTCATTTTTTGTATTTTTCTTTCTCCATTTCTCTTCCAGCTTATTTGTCGCTTCTCTTTCTATATTCTATTTTTTCTCTTTTCTCTCCCATCTCCCCTCACTCAAAACCAAACAAATTTTCTCTCCCTTTCCCTGGCACTTGTTTTTCTCCTCTCTTGCCCTTTCTAACCCATTTCCCCCCCACCTCTCTCTCTCTCTCTCTCTCTCTCTCTCTCTCTCTCTCTCTCTCTCTCTCTCTCTCTCTCTCTCTCTCTCTCTCTCTCTCTCTCTCGCTCTTGCTCTCGCTCTCGTTCTCTCTCTCTCTTCCCCCCTTTACGCAGCTCGAAATCCAGGCAGAGTCAACATGAAAAGTTAAATTACGACTTGCATTTGTGTTTTGCTGGCACGTCACGCTCAGAAGCCAGCCACCGACCGACCTGTTTATGGAGCGGCTGATATTAATTCGATTTTTGGCCCTGGACTGCGAGGGAAATTTGTAGCTGTGACCAGGCGGAAATCTGTTAATGTGTAACTTGCATTTGTGGCTCTGCTCGTGTTGTTGTTGTTGTTATGTGTGTTTGGTTAGGGTGTGTGTGTGTGTGTCTGTGTGTGTGTGTGTGTGTGAGTGTGTGTGTATGTGTATGTAAGAGTGTGTGTCAGTGTAAGGGAATGATGTAGAAAGAGGGAACAGTAATTATGCGCTGACGTTATAGATGCTTGAAGGGACAGTGTTTCTATAAATACTGTTGCAAGGAACATATGAATAAAAAATTGTATGTTTGTATAATGCCAAAATTATCATAAAATTACTCAGGAGAAACTCAAAACAAGACTAAGAGATAAGGTATAGATATTACCATTTATCTTGAAATTATTCGAATAGTTGCATTCTTTTTGCACAAACAACAATGACCCAAAACACAGCTCATGAGACAAAGGTGGAAATTGTCTTTGATCTCTTTTGTCATGGCGTTACCATTGAGTGTGTAAAGCTGTAAGCAATAACAGGGACCACACACTACTTTACCTGATAACACAAACTACCAAGCACTGCCCACTGGAGTGTATCTGCAGCAGAGCAATGTACGTGTCGTTGATAGGGTGCAGAGTGTTAATTAGTCCAGCTGTGAGTACAGAGAAGTCGACTTTATGGTGGAATCAAAGCTTCCAACTTGAACCCCACACGGCAGTGACTTTGGTGTGGAGCTCTTAGCAGCACCACTGTGTAGGAGGCATCGCCAAGTGTGCATTCGCAGGTGGGAATGACTTCACACGCACAGCAACCACTCTGCAAGGCACAAGGTATAACCACCGTGGGAGTAAGAGATTATTTGCTCTAAATTTTGTTTAGAGTTGATTTTTCTAATGATTTATTGAATTTAGCGAACCGATCATCAAACAACACATCACCCGCACAACGTGATGTAAATTGTTATATTTCTATTGATGGAATTACGTTTGGTCGTAATTATGTAGTGATCATGATTCCTAGACACGAAATTAATACTCCATTATATATATTTTCCTGCCAAGCTCCTCTGCCTGTGTAAAAGTGGCCTGAGTCGTGATGGCACGAACTCTGGTGCCTAACAGACTTTTCTCTTCAGCTCGGCGGCTTCTACGGCACCGCCAGGCTGCCAACTCCTGCCCTCATCTTTACTCATTCAAAGTTTCCGACGGAGAATGAGAGAGAGAGAGAGAGAGAGAGAGAGAGAGAGAGAGAGAGAGAGAGAGAGAGAGAGAGAGAGAGAGAGAGAGAGAGAGAGAGAGAGAGAGAGAGAGAGTTGAAGGGAGGAGGTGAGGTGAGAGAGAAACGAATGTGGGAGACTGAGTGTAGGTAGAGGTAAGGACAAAGGGTAAGGAGAGAAGTTACCTCGTTAAAGGGGGGGAGGGGTAGAAATCGATTCAGGTGAGGGAAGTTGGGAAGGTAATGTAATTAGCGGGGAGAGAGGCAAGAGAAATGATAGATGGATAGATAGATAAATAGATAGATAGAGAGAGAGAACAAAAATAATAAGAGAGAACATATAGACACGCATCAACTTCCTATCCACTGACGCAAGGTGTATGATGCAATTTGGCAAAAAATCTAGATGCATTTCTTTCTCTGTTGGGTTAATATTTTATACAAAACATAGAATCCACGCTAAGCAGTGATTGAAAAATGCTTCATAAGCATTCCAATCAAGTCAATTCTTTTCATGGTTCTTTGAATGTATAAATATTTGAATTCCAAGTTTTTACTCATGCATTCAACCTTTAAATACCAAAGAATAATTACTCGGGTTAAGCAGGCTAATTAGCACTCTATAATACCTTTAACACACTATACTTATTTCACTTTTCATGAACCAGTCTATTGCGTTCATTAAATAAATGGTGCGTCCCTATCTGCCTCACTTCCTCGTCCACTACCTGACTATTAGCCATTAATAATAACACCTAATTATCCACCTAAACAGAGCATTCTTTCTCTTTCTCTTCTCTCTCTTCTCTCTCTCTCTCTCTCTCTCTCTCTCTCTCTCTCTCTCTCTCTCTCTCTCTCTCTCTCTCTCTCTCTCTCTCTCTCTCTCTCTCTCTCGCTCGCTAATCAGGGGCTTTTGCCAAGATAGAAGAAAAAGAGAAAAAGGAGGAAGGAAAAGAAGAGGAAGAAAAAAAATGATGTAAAGAAAACGACAGAGGAAAAGAAATCGTTCGTTATTAAAAAGAACTTGGCTTACGATAAGGTGTAAGGAAAATGAGGAAAACAAGAGGAAAAAGTGAAGAAGGAATGGGAGCAAAAATAAATAGCAAGCAGGATGCACGATAACATGGATATAAAAGAAAAAGAAGGAGAGGAAGAGAGAAAAAAAAGGAGGAGGAGGAGGAGGAGGAGAAAGAGGAGGACAGAGGAGGACACAGGAGGAGAGGAGGAGGACAGTTTACGAGAGAGGGATGAGGAATGTGTCTCGTGCCTCTTAAGATACTCGTAACTCGTTGGTGTTGTCGTTTCTGAGGGAAAAATGTGATAGAGCTTAAATCAGGGCCAGTCGGGGTATGTAAGGAGGAGGAGGAGGAGGAGGAAGAAGAGGAAGAGGAGGAGGAGAAGGAGGAGGAGAGGGGACAGGGAGAAGGAGACAGGGAGAAGGGAAAGATGATGATGATGATGGTATTATATATTGAAGTGCAAGTCTTATGTCGCCAGTTTTAGTCTGGACACACTTGGTGACTGGGCGGCTTTTATGCTGAATAAAGTGGATGGCGTAAGGAATTTGGTGCAGGAGATTTATGCATTGTAAGAAGGAATGGCTGGCGGGAAAGCATACTGAATGTGTACATGCGTGTGGGTGTGTGTGTGTGTGTGTGTGTGTGTGTGTGTGTGTGTGTGTGTGTGTGTGTGTGTGTGTGTGTGTGTTTACTCGACTTAACGTAAAATCTATGCCCTCTCCCCCTGTACCCACTCGCTTTCTGTGTCTGGACATTTCGCCTGAGAGCTCCTTCAGGGCCACCAAACACTCGCGCCTACCCTTGAGCAGCACCAGCGAGCCCTCCACAGTCGTCACGTCAACGTTACCCGGATCTAGCGGCGCCCCTGACGTTACTGGACGGCACCCAAGGGAGTCAGCCTCGGCTTCAAGAGCGGGACGTAGACGTTGGAAGGGAGGCTTGAAGCAGAGCAGAGGAGATTAAGGAAAGAGAGGAGAAGGAGATTAAGGAAGAGGAGTAAAGGGAAGAGAATATTGTGGGAAGTGGTGTGAAGAAGATAAGAGTAAAAGAGGTGCATAGGCAGGGGAAGAAGTGGTAATGTTGAGGCAGATAGGGAAGGAAGACAAGGGTTAATAGGCTTTGAAAATGGATGAGAGTGAATGAAAGTCCACAAAAAACTCCCCAAAAATAGTTTCTGAGATAGCAGACTTGGATTAGCTACTCTAACGCTGGAAGAACGTTACTGATGATGGCCTTCTTCAGAACGATCCATCTTGACGCATTATTAGCAACAATGCTCTTGAAGTAAATTCGACCAAAATGTTGGGTGCATCGTGTGGACTGCGTAGAACAGGTGGTGGCCTACCTTGTTTTCGCACATTTACCCCTAAAGACAATTACAAGAAAGTGGTGCCTCTTCTGATGTCCACACTCGGCCAAAAGCACACCCTCACTACCAGACGAGCAGACTCCATTGCAATACCTTCTCTCTTCACCTAAATAAACAGTATTCACACATGTGGACTATGCATCACCTCAACAACCAAATACAATCAAAATCCAATATAAATTGATACACATATACACACACACGTAAGCTCAAACAAGCAAACAAGACAGATAATTGTGCAAATATTTCGAGTCGATCTAGTAAGATGAATAAAGTAAAAAGATGACTATGACTATAAATAGCATAGAAATTATTTGAGGCTATTGTTTTGTTGATATATATATATATATATATATATATATATATATATATATATATATATATATATATATATATATATATATATAATCGTACTTTATTTAGTCACGTTGTGTGGGAATTAAACGTTCTTGGGAAAGGGATTTTTAGTGTGTTGCTCACGTCTCTTTCAGATGCCTTTTACGACACTCCTGGGATTCAAAGACCTGCATTCTAATTCCCAATACCTCAGGAACAGGTTATATAAGATGTTTTGTGAGATGAAATTAATGATACCAGTAAACATTGTCGTTTATAATAATAATAATAATAATAATGATAATAGTAATTAGGAAAACAATTATTAGAAAAAAATACCCAGCACATCATTTCAAAATAGCGGTCAAAACAGGAAAGTTAATTATATTTACAGCAAAACCTCCGCGTTATATCCCACGCTGCCCCAAACCCAAACTCTCACCGCCAATTCAGGCTAACACAAGCGATCCAATTTCTCTCACCAGCCCCACCGCAGCACCGCCCCGGGCTGGAGTAAAACGACCTTGGCATACTTGGAGCGTGAGATTTTTGGTAATTATTTTCGGGGGCTTTTTCATCTTTTTTTCCCCCCTTACCTTTCTTCTCCCTTTATCGCCGTAGCATCTGCCGTGGGTGGAATTGCTGGCTTTAATAGCACTCTTGTTTCCTCAGAGCTGGAGCCGTGTGCCACCTGGGTCCTCGCCTTCCTCTATGAGCTCACCAAAAGGAGGATAACACCTTCGCTTCAACCAGTTACCACCGCGGCGTCTCTTTCTCTTCCCCAGCGCCATGAGAAGGTATGTCATTGGTCGTTTCTCCTGTTTAAGTGGTTATTCTAGGCATATTTAGCATCTAGCGCGCGGACGATGCCGTTATCTCTCCCTCCTTCTCAGCTACACTTGCCAGGATACTTAACTGGAGTACTGCTAGACTCCCTTATGTGGTCTTCTGAAGGAGTGTTTTGGCAAGTCCACTGCCGCCACTACCACCACCACCACTACTGTCTTTGTTTTAGTCTAATACCATCATGTTTTTCCTTCAGGAGTTATCTATTTGCTTTTAACTTTTCTTTTTCATATATTCTCTATCTGTTTTTTTTTCTCTTCTTTCCTTCCTTTTTTTCTTAACTTGTTTCTATCATTTATCATATTCTTTTAATACTTTATTCTTTCCTTCTTTTCTTTTTCCTGCATGATTTTTACTTTTTTTCCCGTTTCCGTTCAGCTACTACTTCTTTTTTTTATCTTCCTTCCTTCGTACCTTCCTTCCCTTCTTCCCTTTTTCTCCCTCGCTCTTTTGCATGAATAAAAGTTTTGATCCTGTAATCCTTCCTCCTTTGCATTTTTTGGGGGTGTACTGCCTTCCTTTCTCCCTCCCCCTATCTGCTTTATTTATTAACTCCTTCACTGCCTCCCACAGCCCAGTCACTAGACCATTACCACTCACCGTACAAAACAGCGTCGTTTGTACTCTACACGACCCCAGACACTCATTCGAAAAGGACGGAAAAAAGGATATCACTCCCCGCTTTTATTTCTCTCTCTCTCTCTCTCTCTCTCTCTCTCTCTCTCTCTCTCTCTCTCTCTCTCTCTCTCTCTCTCTCTCTCTCTCTCTCTCTCTCTCTCTCTCTCTCTCTCTCGTTTTTTCTTTATCTTCCTGACTAATTCATTTCTAGTGAAAAAAAAGAAAACTTGCAGATTAGATGAATAACGATGGAGGAAGAGAATGAAAAGGAAACAAAAAAAAGAGGGAGGAGAAGGATGAGAGAGAGAGAGAGAGAGAGAGAGAGAGAGAGAGAGAGAGAGAGAGAGAGAGAGAGAGAGAGAGAGAGAGAGAGAGAGAGAGAGAGAGAGAGAGAGAGAGAGAGAGTTTACAGTGGAAAATAAAGGTAGGAAGTTGTGGGGAAATATTTAAAGCTTATATTTAGTACAAGCTAGTTCTGAATAGAGA
>JAPQNM010000008.1:0-12500 GCA_029783475.1 Metacarcinus magister
GTAGTAGTAGTAATTGTAGTAGTAGTAGTAGTAATTGTAGTAGTAGTAATAGTAGTAGTATTAATAGTAGTAGTAGTAGTTGTAATAGTAATAGTAGTAGTAATAGTAATAGTAATAGTAATAGTAGTAGTAGTAGTAGTAGTAGTAGTAGTAGTAGTAGTAGTAGTAGTAGTAGTAGTAGTAGTAATGGTAGAATTAGTGGCTGATAATATATATATATATATATATATTATCAGCCACTAATTCTACCATTACTACCACTACTACTATAGTAGATTTTACACACGACACACGAGGTAAAAATTAAATTCCGTGCAGTGAAATGAAATAATATCAACCATAAGTTATATTTGTTTGTTGTTCTATTCCATTAACATCAACATAATCCTTGACGTGTAGTGAAAAATAAACACGATATATAAAAAGAATTCACACAATCCACTTTGGTTCAGCAAAAAAATAATAAATAAAAGAAATATAGCTATAATTATGAAAAATTTTGAATACAGCAGTGCACTCCATTCTTCCAATGCTGAATAAATTGTTAAAAACCTAACACCCTTCTCCCTAACACCCTACACCCTAATACCCTACACCCTACCACCCTAACACACCTACCACCCTAACACACCTACCACCCTAACACCCTAACACACCTACCACCCTAACACACCTACCACTCTAACACACCTACTGTAGCGGAGGTAGTCTGCTACGTAAGGATTGGAACAACACTCTGACTTGGTTTTGTTAGTTTATTGCTGCAGCGTTGGTTGTACACACAGATAGCTTGTTGAGTTGACAGAGAGCCTGGAGATGGTGAGTGATGTTTGAGGTGAGGGGAGTCACGAGGCTTGACTCCCCGACGTGAGCTGTGTGTTAGCCTGTGGTAGACTCGTGGTTGACTGACTGAGTGAGTGAGTGAGTGTGTGTGTGTGTGGCGGCTTATATTGGGCTCGCCGACCTGGTGGTCAGGTGAGGTGAGGTCAAGTTAATCTCGACCTCAGCCGAGGTCTCGAGGGAGGTCATTATAGGCTCAAGCTATGGGTGTGTGTGCACCTGGTATGTAGGTGTGTGTGTATGTGTGTTGTATGTAATTGTTGCTGTTGCTGCTGCTATACTACCACCCTAACACCCTACCACCCTACCACCCTAACACACCTAACACACCTACCACCCTAACACACCTACCACACCTACCACCCTACCACCCTAACACACCTACCACCCTAACACACCTAACACACCTACCACCCTACCACCCCTAACACACCTAACACACCTAACACACCTACCACCCTAACACCCTACCACCCTAACACACTTAACACACCTAACACACTTAACACACCTACCACCCTAACACACTTAACACACCAAACACCCTACCACCCTACACACCCTAACACACCTACCACCCTAACACCCTTCACCCTACACACCCTAACACCCTTCACCCTACACACCCTAACACCCTAATATCCTAACACCCTACACATCCTAACACCCTACACATCCTAACACACCCTTCACCCTAACATCCTACACAGCCTAATACCCTACACACCCTACACCCTAGCATCCTACACCCTACACCTTACTTAGAGGATTGTTCCAAGGTGTTTAATTATTTAGAACATCTCTCGGCACGTTTGTTTGTTTGTTATGAGTTGTGTGTGTGTGTGTGTGTGTGTGTGTGTGAGTGTCATTCTGGGTACAAATGGAGAAGTGAATCTGTTTTTTTTGTACATAATCTGTTGTGTGTTATTGAATTATTTATATGATGAAGGGAATGAATACAATTTTCACTCAATAAATGTATTAAATAATAACTATTCATTGTGTGAATTCTTTTTATATATCGTGTTTATTTTTCACTACACGTACATGCTCTTAATAATATACAAACTAAGATTTTCCTTCATAGCAAGACAGTATTATTATTAATTTTCTGTATTTTTAAAAAGTTTTGTATCTTTCTTGGTTTTCATCCTCTAATAATATAATAGCTAAGATTTTCCTTCATAGCAAGACAGTATTTTGACCAGTATTGATTTTCTCTTTGTAAAAAGTTTTGCATTTTTCTTGGTGGTTGTATAAAGACGTGATTTGTTAAGTGTAAGTGATCTGAGCCACACCTTGTTTCCCGGCACAGGAGGCAAGCAATGAAGGCACCAGGACACCCAATGGGGACACAGCAACACACACCCGTCACATCTACTACTGCCCTGCCAAGGTATTACTTCATGAGGGATGTGTGTGTATGTGTGTATGTGAATGTGTGTGTGTCATTTACCTTGGTCTTGAGGATCACGCGCTGGACTCGTGATCGCCAGCTCATTATAGGCCGATATATGGGTATGGCTGTGACCATTCACACACACACACACACACACACACCTTTACTACAGTTCTCATTTCCCTTCCTTTTAGGTAATCTTCCATCCAGTTCTTTAATGTTCCTTTCAATCCTCCAATGTGTTCCAACTTCCATAGTAATCTCCTGTGCGGAACCTTATCAAATGCCTTTTTAAAATCTAAATATATGCAATCTGCCCATCCATCTCTTTCTTGTGTTATATCTATTACTCTTGAATAAAAACTTAATAAGTTGGTGACACATGATCTTCCTGTTCTGAATCCAAATTGTCTATCTGATATTATTCCTTCTCTTTCAAGTAATCAGTCCATTGTTTCTTGATGAGCTCACATATCTTGCACACTATGCTGCTCAATGACAATGGTCTATAATGAAGTGGTTCTTCTTTGTTTCCATTTTTGTAAATAGGCATTATATCAGATCTTTTCCATTCTTAACGGACTTTTCCTGCTTATTTTGTTTGGTAGAGAATAGTATTGTTATCTGATCTGTGTCTGAAAGTGATAATTGGATCTTTGTTACTTAAAGTAGAAAGTTTCCTTAGCTAACCTCAGTCTCAAACTGCCATTTAAGTCCTTTTGAGGTTTATTTAATCTAAATGAGTGTCACTTTGGTCAATAATTATGTTGGTGTCTAGCAACACACACACACAGCAGGTGTTTAGGTGGTTCTCACACATGGAGGTGGAGGAGGACCAGTTGGTGATGAAAATAATAGGATCTGATTATTTTTATAATAAAGTTGTCAGGTGTAGTAATTGTTGTAAGGCAAGATAAGTTTTGACGCTTCTTTTCATGAACAGGTGATGCTGATTGGCTCTGAATCTGCCTTCGGGTAGATCAAGCCGGGAAAAACCTTACGGAATCTCTTGAAAAATAGGTATATTTTAATAAATGTTTCTTTATTTTATGCAAATCTGAAAATCTGAAAATGTTTAGTGTTTTCACCAAAAACGAATTCTAGGAACAGCAGAGAGCTCCTTAAACTTGGTATATATACCGTGTTTAATAGGGCTTTTAATTTATTTGTCTTACCATATTTTTTTTGTACAAAGGATAATAATAAATTACAAATCCAAAATTGTTTTTTAATTTATTCATTAGCATACATTTAACAAACTAAATAGATCGGTTCCTCTTCAGATTGGTAAATGATTCCGCAGAAAGGAGAATATACTATCATCTCCGGACTCCATGAAGGCTTTCGGGTCGGACTCATTCCTACACGAGGACAAAATGAACACAATGGATTTAAGATAATAATAATACATCAGAACTATAGAATGGTGAGTCTGGCATCACCATCACCATCACTCCACCAGTCTCTTGTATTTGTTGAACACTTTGTTGCTTGGTGTGCACAGACAGTGAGTTCATCACCAAACAATTTCCTCACTTACGTTTGCAGACACTATGCTGGTGTGGACGTGGCCTAAGCTAACAACTTTAAACACACTTCATAATCATAATTATTTACATCAGTGCGTGTACCAAGGGTGAATCAAGTGCAGATGACCCTAGTTAATATTTTTACCACACACAATTCTTGACACCACCATGTATGCGGATATGGAGAGGAAACCATATTACTGAACGAGCCCATTTCTACATTGTTGACATTCATAGATCTTCACACCAGTATGTATAACAAAGCATTGAGCGAGGTTAATCTTATGAGTGAATCTTTTTCCATACTCTGGCATCACTGATTTCTAACACCAGTGACGACCCCATCACTGGTTAGGAATTATAAATGCCTAGAGTATGGAAAAAGATTCAATCTTAAGGTTAATCTCACTCTACACATCCTTACACATACTGGTGTGAAGAATCATGAATGTCAACAATGTGGAGAAAGACTCACCCAGGAAGCGGCCAGAGGCTACACTTCAGAGTGAATCTTTCTACACACTTTACATTCACACTTCCTAACACCAGTATGTGTATGGATTAGGTGTGAGAGGTAGAACTTAAGAGTGAATATTTTTACACACTTGGCTTTCATAATTCCTAACATGAGTTGAGCAGAGTATTGTTTATATGAACAGTTATGTTCCTCAAACGGCTTTGTATTGTGCAATAATCACAATAATTGATGGGATAATGGATGTTACCTTACCTTCCAAAATCACACTTATTCAAATCCGACAATAAAATACTGCAACTTGAATTGAAACAATATAACAATACAAATATTACACACTAAGAATAAGCAAATGCATTGATAACTTAAACAAAATAAATCTGACAAGTACACATTCTGTAACTGTCAATACAATCTACCAATGACCACCTCTGATTAAGTCTCTTTCTCAGACACTAAAGAAAACTATAGCAAATGCAAATTAAGGTTGTCGAGTAACCTTTTAAGCTAAGGTCACAGGTATTACTGAAACGAGGTCATCATTGTATTACTGGAACCATGCCAGTGACCCGTGAGGCTGAGGTCAGGTCAGGTCAGTCCTAACAATGGATAGACTTGTAAGTGATTCTTTTACCAAATAATACTTGGCATCCATAATTTATAACCCCAATAAGCGAATGGATGTGTCGAGTGATGGAATGATCATTCTTAAAAAGTCTCCACACTTAAAACTTTCTCTTTATCTCTTCTTTTTTGGATGCAACTACCTCCCTCAGGATAATTTTACTGATTACACCTGCGACAGATGTGTTTCTCCTGCCGTGCAACACACCAGATGAGGGAAAGTCAGTAGTTCTTGCAGGAAAGCTGAGTACGTAAGGTTCCTGCAACACTTTTCCTGAAGATGAAGATGCAGTGATGAGTTGTCTTGAAGTGAGATGAACTTGGTAATCTTGGTGTGAGTCATCAGTACAGCTTCCAACTTAGTATTTCAGCCCAACACCTGCAAAAGTTGTTATTATTATTAAAAGCAAGTTATTTAAGACACCTGCTACTTCAAGGCTTCTGCTCCTTGTTTGATTAATTCAAACTAAACTACAATACTTTCATGTGGTTAGGGTTATTAATACTAATAACTGTACTACAAGTGTTATAAACAGATCATCATCTTCATGACTGGCAGCACTACACAAAAAAAATAAAATGATGTGTTTCAGTATTCATTCATTAACTGTTATACCGAACTAAGTGGTATAAACATTATTTTCTTTTTCTTTTCATAATTTCTAGAATTATTTATTTGTTTTTTTTAAGACAAATAAAAACTTATTTAACAACTGATGTATATTCACTAAACCTGTGATTTTCATTATTGTGTAAGTTTAACGTTGCTTTAATAATTACGGCATTCTATATTATCTCAAATACTTAAAGGTAATAAATAATAATCATAATTGTGAAGTGTATCATAACAAATAAAAGATTGAGATGAATAAATCGGTCAATGACAGTGACACCAGCGACATAGTTAACAAATACACCCGATTTTGGATTTAAACAACTCCATGTACTAGCAGACAGCCAGACAGGAGCATTCATAAAGTCCGCTGCTTGAAACATCTGTCCGTTAAACAATATATTTTCATGCCATTATTGTTTTCTAATGATGTGATGTGTAGGTTATACACATAAAAAATATTCATAATCCTATAAATAAGTAAGGTAAGAGAAAGAATGTCTCTTCCTTTGTTTTTCCACCTGCCTATGACTTAAACTCTTTCAAAGAGGAATGTCAAGACACCTCTAATGTTAACTGGACCTCCAACCCCTTGCTTTTATTTCTACTGTCCTCTTTATAGGGTCTGGCGACAAGCAGGATTTTCTTTTATGTATTTTTGTTGTCCCTTAGCCAGTACCCTTTTAATGTTTTAAAGGAGAGAGAGAGAGAGAGAGAGAGAGAGAGAGAGAGAGAGAGAGAGATTACCTTTATATGTAGTAATCTGTGTACCATATCAAAAATACTTGTGTCAGTCTGTCCCTAAAAATACCAAGTAACGGTAATTTTTAAGTAGCGGACAAGTTGATTCAACATTTAGTCTGTTAATACGAGGTTGGAGTGTAAATGACAGTATCAGCCATGTATTTCATGACCTACTTATTCATTAAAATCAATTAATCATCAAAGGCACACACACAGTCAACTGGTAACATAATGATCACAAAACACACAAATCTTACTTATTAATAACCACTTAATTACACTTACACTGCCACTCTTCACACTCTACAGCACACACACATTGTTGAAATTAGAAAGAATACAGAGCAGACGACACTCATACGCAGGTTTCACACCAGTCTGAGCCAGCCTCTACTCAGAATTTAATATTGATAGATACCTCCAATAAAACAGTGTATATATACGAGGAAGATATTAATTGGTAGAGAAACATTGCAGGAATGCTACTGTAGGTTTAAAATTGTATAATAATGGTGATGAATACCAGAAACAAGGGAGATATAACAACAGCCTCTAACCGGGTTATTTATTTTCTTTGAATTTTGATATATATACTCCCAAGAAAACAGCTTAAAAATGTTGTAGAAATGCTAGTGTAGGTACAAAAAGATGTATAACGTAGCAAACAAATAGTAAATAAGATATCACCAGTTTTTTTTTGGTTAAGGGGAAGCTCTACTCAGAGTTTTACATTAATATACACAAACTATTCAGACACTCATTACCATCACAAATAAATAGCTAATAAGATATCCACATTCCCCAATATGCACGAGGACATGTGGGAATGTAAGGGTTTTTTGAGCAGGTGTGAAAGTGAAGTTTTACCCAAATCTAACCTAACCAGGGGACTGCTCCCAATGGAACCCGAACCCCTTAACTAATGTGTATTTAGTGTAATTATAAAAATGAAAAAGTTCAGGAACAGCTGGTGCAAGAAATTAAAAGATTCAATAGTATACAGGAGGAAGTTTTTTTAATAGACGGAGAGAAAGCAGCAGCAGTGGATGAGGCCTCTACTCCACACTTGATTCCATAGGTACAGGAGTTCATTACATGCTTTTATTACTCTCATCTTTCCATCTCATCACCCCACAGTTCCCTCTCCAATAATAACTTCCACTGCACACACTATTGATGCTGTGCCCTATTCTAGGTTTAACTCTCTGCTCCATACGTCAATGTTAACAGAATATTATCATCTTTTTACTTCCAATTTTCTAGTTCTCTTATGGATAATGGATACTTTTTTCATATTCATATTGTTAACATTATTCTAATTGTCTTATCATTTGGAATAAACCTTATATTTGTAGATAAATTATACAGGTGTCAAGAATATACCTTTTCTTTTGTAATAAAGCACTTATTAAAGGCAGGAATAAAATATTATGTTTTAATTATAGACTATCAATCAATATCAGAAATATAATGAAAGAATCAGCAAGTGCACTATTTCAACCTAACACTTTGTACTTGGCACTTTAAAGCAACCTGACTTTGTCCAATGATTCAATAGTCTTGTAAGTTTAGCTGAGAAAAAGTAAAGGATGTTAGCTAACAATCCTTTACTTGCGTGTGTGTGTGTGTGTGTGTGTGGTGGAATTAAGAAAACATGGAACAAAAGCCTCTTTTTGCAGCTGTATTTGTATTGATGTATAACTCACTCAGTAGATGAGATGTAGATTCATTAAGAGTGTCCATGGTGTGTGATTACTCAAAATAACCATGGAATTGCAAAGATATATAATAGGTGTAATATGAGCAGGCGGTGGTGCAGTGGTCAGCGTTCGGGCATGGGAGCCTAGGGTCCCGGGTTCAAATCCCCGATATCCGCTGACCAATTTTCAATATTTAATATCATTGCCGAGTGGCCAAAGACTACCCAAATTGCTGCCATACTGTCCTCAGACGGGACTTACAAGGTTAATATGTATTTGAGGCTGTAGCAGTAACAAGCCTCACTCGTTCTCAACATATTCAAGAGAGAACTTAATCATTCAAGGCGTCACTATAAAAATTCTAAAACCTACACCAAATAACAGGCGAGGCAAGTCCATCTGTGCCTCCATATGCCTACTGGCGCCAACGGTTAATGATATATATATATATATATATATATATATATATATATATATATATATATATATATATATATATATATATATATATATATATATAGAGAGAGAGAGAGAGAGAGAGAGAGAGAGAGAGAGAGAGAGAGAGAAAAAAAAATCAAGGTTAACCTCGAGGTTCATGAGACCTGAATCTATTTTTTTAAGAATCTAATGGTGTTTTCAATAACACATTTATTTACATACTTTTTTTTTTATTGTACAATAAGCAAGTTGTTGAGCATTTGGGGTGCCGCTGTCGCCCTAAATGCATCAGGAAATGAAAGCTGTAACTCTCAACACTTCCTTGGAGAAGTGACTAGTGTGACGGCTGGGCAGCGACTGGCATCTCATTGTTATTGTTTTGATCTGCACTGCCTCCGAGTGTTCTATTTGCACCCAGCGAATCCAAAACGGATTTGGATTCAGATCAGAATCCAGAGTAGATTAGGAGGAACAAATAGAAGAGGTCTTAACTGTTTGACTGTGTTACTGTGACTGAATCTGACTGTGTTTCAAAATCAACCAATAAGAGATAAAAAAATAAATGCACTAAACACATCGACGTAAATTACAGTTCAATTAGCTACACTCCTACTACTAAATTACAGCAGGAGGAAGAGGAGGAGTACAAAGGAAGAACAGACAGCAACAGTCCTACTGGACCTAACGAGGCTTAGCTACACTACTACTATAATATTTACTTGATAGAGACAAAAGGACACCAAAGTGGAAGGAGGAGGAGGAAGAGGCTGCATAAGATAGTATTTATTCTAGGTAAAAGAAAGATCACCTAGTTTAAACCTTAAAGTATGTGTGGTCTGATTTTCTAAATAGCTCTGTCTGTCTGTCTGTCACTCACTCACTCACTCACTCACTCACTCACTCACTCACTCACTCTCTCTCTCTCTCTCTCTCTCTCTCACCTTGTTGTCTGGGAGCATCAAGGGCAGGAACAGCAACTTATTGTGTGGCAGCAGCAGCAAGATGTTAAAGCCTGCCGAGGGAGACAGTAATTAGTACAAACGAACATACCAACACTCAATGTAGTAGTAGTAGTAGTAATAAATTTTTTTTGTAAAAATAGTACAATAGAAGCTCAATTTAATGGAAACTGATTCTGCAGAAAGCTCAAATTTGCATAAAATTTTCTATGCTCGGTATAGTGGTAACAAATTTTTTTTTGCTAACGCCTGTAGAATATTTAACAATCCAAAAATATTTGTGACAGCTGCTGAATATTAACCAATTAATCCAAAAATATTGCCGACAGCTGCGTAATATTTACTAATAAATCTGAAAACATTGCCGATGCATGCGTAATATTTACTAATAAATCTGAAAATATTGCCGACAGCTGCGTAATATTTACTAATAAATCTGAAAATATTGCCGATAGCTGCGTAATATTTACTAATAAATCTGAAAATATTGCTGATAGCTGCGTAATATTTACTGA
The DNA here is from genome assembly GCA_029783475.1 of Metacarcinus magister. NCBI lineage: Eukaryota > Metazoa > Arthropoda > Malacostraca > Decapoda > Cancridae > Metacarcinus > Metacarcinus magister. Next base: position 9,837 of record JAPQNM010000008.1, read on the forward strand.
TAAATCTGAAAATATTGCTGATAGCTATGTAATATTTACTGATAAATCTGAAAATATTGCTGATAGCTGCGTAATATTTACTAATAAATCTGAAAATATTGCTGATAGGTGCGTAATATTTACTAATAAATCTGAAAATATTGCTGATAGCTGCGTAATATTTATTAATAAATCTGAAAATATTGCTGATGTATGCGTAATATTTACTAATAAATCTGAAAATATTGCTGATGCCTGCGTAATATTTATTAATAAATCTGAAAATATTGCTGATGCCTGTGGAATATTTACTAATAAATCTGAAAATATTGCTGATGCCTGCAGAATATTTACTAATTAATCTGAAAATATTACTTACTTTGGTTACTTTGGTAAATTTTGCCTGTTAACGGCACAGCTGAAGTGGGCTTCCACTGGCTCCAGGTCCCTCCTCAACCCCTATTCCTGGACTTGTGGTGATGGTTGCTAGGGTGTTGTGATGGGAGTTAGGGTATCCTGGTGTTGGAGGTTCATCTGGTATCCCACTGAGCCACTTGTCCAGTCTCCCCTTGAAACACTCCACTGTGATGTTTGTCAAGTTACGGAGTTCTTTTGGGGCACAGTTGAACAAGCGGGTACCATTGTGGGTGAACGTGTTATGCACCAGGGTTCTCAGTCTTGCTGTTGTGCCCTGCGTTTCCTGTACATAACACAGTCGACCTCTCCTGGGATGTGAGTTTACTACTAACCCAACATTTGGGGCTTTTCCCTCTAGTATCTTCCAGACATAGATGATAATATATCTCTCCCTCCTCCTCTGCAGCGAGTAGAGATGCAAGTGTTTCAGCCTCTCCCAGTAATTCAAGTGTTGGACGCCCTGAATTCTACTGGTGAAGGTCCTTTGTGGGGCTGACACCTATGGAATATTTACCAATTAATCAGACATAACCCTTTGTAACCTAACCTAACCTAACATACAACCCCTCCAACCTTTATTTCAACTTACATTAATCTCACAGGGAAGGGCGTGTTTGCTCCCTCCTCAAAACATGATAATTTAAATAATACGATATCAGCAATACTATAAATTTCAGATCAATATCTATGGGACGTAATTGTACACGATAAAAAAGGTGTGATAATACAGGTTAGAGTAACTGACCCTTTGAAAGCCCACTAAGACAATAATAATAATAATAATACATGCAAATTAACTTCAATCCTAAGCCTATAACTGTTGAATGCATACGTATGATGAAGAGGAAGGAAGGAAGGAAGGAAAGAAAGGAGAGAAGTAGGTGGCGCTTGTTCCCTCACACCCAGCTTGTTCCCTACACACGGCCACACCCAGATTGTTGCCTCGCCTGGATCTCACCACCTTAGATGCAACACGCAGGCCGGCACTCGGCAGAACAGGAGGCATGATACACACGTTCAAGATCCACAAGGGTTATAAAAGGGTGTGTGTGTGTGGGGGGGGTAGGGGTAGGGCAGGAAGGCTTTCTCAAACTGAACACCGGTGAATCCAGGCTCCACACCAGGGGACGCCGCCTTATATTACAACAAAACAGACACACCACCATGAAAAGAAACCTGTATGCCGGAACAAGTCATACACAGCAAGAGTATTAATACTTTTAAACACCATTATGACCACCACGTTCACAATTTAACGAGAAGTAGCACATCTTACCACCACGAGACTCCCTTGCACCGGCTCTTGATGCGACTCTTCTTCTTCTTGTGACCGCTAGGTTGGTCGTCTGCTGCTTGTTCGATTTTCACTTGTACGGCTCCTACCCTGCTCCTTTCAATGTTCATAGTGCCTTACGCATCTTCTTTTACTTGAATGTTTTTTCTTTTATCTTGTATTTTTATTTGGGTTAATTTCTTCTTTCCCAGCTGTGGACGTGGAACCTTCTGGTGGATTATATAACTTTTTCTGATTCTTTCTTTTTCGCCATATGGTCCCAGCACTGTACTGATCCGCCCATCCTCTTCTTATAACCTTCTATGCCATTCTCAACTCACCAATTGTGTATATTACGGCAGTTATCAGTTGTCTTCGTTGTTCCTCGTGTCTACCACACTCCATTATCCGGTCTGATCTGATCTGGTTTGGTCCGGTTAATGATCGGCCGGCCGGCCGGGAAGGTTATCTTTGTAACGGGCTAAACGGCATTTCCATGTGTTATGTAAACTTTTGTTGTCTGGTCTTTTTTATTTTCATGTGTTATTATTTTCTTTTCTTTTTTCTTCTCTTATTTTCCAAAAAGTTTTTATTTCCTTTGTTTTCTTTATAGTTTCATTTTTGAAAAGAAATTGTCCTACTAGTTTGTGTTCGTTTTCTATGTAAGGTTGTTGGAGTCTGGGGTGGCCGCCTTGCCTTGCTGTGGCAGATACCACGTTAATGACTTGCTTTGGACAGCCAGATTTTGTGCTGTTGTAAGTAAGGATAGTATATATTCCTGTATACATTCCTTGAGTGCAAGTGTACACATGGGCTGTAAAACGCGACACTTTACCTTCAGTCATACAAGGAATCGAGGAAGAACTAATATAGTGAATACGTGCTGGGAGCTTCGTCGCGACTCGCGAGAGAGAGAGAGAGAGAGAGAGAGAGTAGGGCAGCGCCTCTTCACCTTAACACCATCTCTAGCTACTACCCTCTCACGCAGGAAACTC
>JAPQNM010000008.1:17500-27500 GCA_029783475.1 Metacarcinus magister
CCAATGTTATATGTCCCAAATGACTAATATCTTTGGTAATATAAACTTTCCACTCTGAGTTTAATGATAGGAAAACATATATCTATTTTATTACATTACTGATAATTATCGGGGCAACGCAACTATAAAGAGGAAGAGGAGGAGGCGGAGGCGGAGGAGGAGGAGTTAACGGAAAGACAATAGTTTGGGTATTATCGGAGGAGGAAGTGGAGAGTTTTACGTCTGTATGTCTTTATTTTCGCCTGTCTGTTTGTCTGTAGATCTGTGTGTGTAATAATAAAATGATAATTAAAATAATAATTTACGGTTTATTGGATATGGCAGTCAGCTGATTGAAAAATTACATTAACAGAGTAATAGCTTAACTAACTCTAGCTGGAACGAGGCGATTCTGGAATGGGTGGGTTCAGGAACGTATGGACAGCTTGTTGTGGGTAGGAGTGGTGCGGCGGTGGGGGGGGGAGGAGGGAGGTGGCAGGGGTTGTTGAGTTGTTGGCCGAAGTGGAATAGGTTGTTGGTGGCAAAGTTTATATATATATATATATATATATATATATATATATATATATATATATATATATATATATATATATATATATATACTTGTAGCGCCGATAGGCTTGATCGAGGCTCTAAATGGTGTGTGTGTGTGTGTGTGTGTGTGTGTGTGTGTGTGTGTGTGTGTGCGTGTGTGTGTCTCTCTCTCTCTCTCTCTCTCTCTCTCTCTCTCTCTCTCTCTCTCTCTCTCTCTCTCTCTCTCTCTCTCTCTCTCTCTCTCTCTCTCTCTCCACAAAACACATACGCTATAACAAGCATGTGCCGACAAGGATATGTGTTTCAATTCACGCCTCAGGGTTAACAGTTATCCTTATTTTACCTTTATGTGTTTGCTTGGCGGCGGAGGTGAGGTGAGGTGAGGTGAGCGTCCTTGTTAACACGGGAGCCCGCCTGCCGTGTGCCGGGGAAGAAACACAGTTGTTGGTCGCTGTTTGTGTTCGTTTCCTCGCGGCGTACAGTGTCACGGCCGTTTGTAGGTGTGAAGGGAAGTGACTGCCTTGCTTGGTGCTCTGTGTAACAGCGCACCTTCACTCCAGGGATCATAGAGGGTGCAGAAACTAGGCGGGTTAACGACGGGGGAAGAAGAGGCAGGGTTGGCTGGGTGAAAAGGCCAAACGCTGCGCCACAGTAAAGGATATAAGGAGTAAAGAGGAATAGTCACTGAGATGAAGGTTGCGATGGACTTACGAAACTTGTTATCTTAGAATATGAATGCGTGAAATGTAAAATGATATAACACTCCGACATTATACATACCTAAAATGTAAAATGATATAGCAATCGGACATTATACCTACCTGCCAATAGAATATAATAAGTTCATATAGAATACCTGGAATGAATGAAAGTGGAAAAATCAGCTGAAAGTATGAAAAACAGGAAAAATTGAAGAAGAAAAAAAATCGTTGAGCTATAACATATATCACCACTTCACTATTACCACTACACACATTATTTTTGTTTCCCTTACTCCTGTCACCTGCTCTGCTCCTTCATGCCTCCTTCACTCACCTTCCTCATCACACTGTAACATAACCAAGATAATTAATGACCTACACTGCGTCTGTAACCACTATATATATGTATGTATTCCTGCCTCACACTCCTACTATATACCTCCACCTCAAAGAATTTCCATCACCGCACACACTCTACCACACTACCACCTATGAACCACACAGCTATATTATACACAACCACGACCCTTGCGTTGCTATCACGTCCATAACGCCTTCTATAACGGTCCTGTTGGCTCTATAGACTCTATAGACAAGCACGTGAGACAAAAGACAAATAGGACAAGAGTGTTTCAGGAAGTATTAGCAGAAGGGAAAGAAAAAATATAAGACAGTTGATGCAGGAAGTAGGAAGTATTTATAAGGGAACAAAGGGATGATATGTTTGTATGTGTTTTATAAAGGGCAAGAAGATGGCGAGGGAGGAAAAGGAATACATACAAGACGGAAAGAGAGAGAGAGAGAGAGAGAGAGAGAGAGAGAGAGAGAGAGAGAGAGAGAGAGAGAGAGAGAGAGAGAGAGAGAGAGAGAGAGAGAGAGAGAGAGAGAGGGAGAGAGAGAGAGAGACAGACAGACAGACAGACACATCCAGCCAGAGAGACAGACAGACAGACAGACACATCCAGCCAGCCAGAGAGACAGCCAGACAACTTTCCCTAAAATTACCTAGGCGGGTCACGCAGACTTCCTGGTCGTCACAAGTTAATGGTTTGGTCTGAATCGAAGTTAACCAGCGACTGTATGTATGTATGTATGTATGTACGTATATATTAATTTGTGTATGCATGTATGTATTTATGTATGTATGTATGTATGTATTTGTGTTTGTGTCAGTTGTAGTTTTAGTAAGTTTGTTTAGGTTGGGTAATCACTCCCCCTCCTCCTCCTCCTCCTCCTCCTCCTCCTCCTCCTCCTCCTCCTCCTCCTCCTCCTCCTCCTCCTCCTCCTCCTCCTCCTCCTCCTCCTCCTCCCCCTCCTCCTCCCCCTCCTCCCCGGAAATTATAGGCCAATCAGTCTGACATCAGTTGTATGTAAATTAATGGAGACAATCATTCGTGACAATGTGGTGAAATTCCTTGAAGACAACGATATAATAAAACCCTCACAACATGGTTTTCGTAATAAACGTTCATGCTTAACTAACTTATTAGACTTCTTCCACAATGTTTTTGACGCGTACGATGAAAGCAGAGCAGTAGATGTCATATATCTGGATTTTCAAAAGGCTTTTGATAAAGTACCTCATCAACGATTGCTTAATAAACTAATGACTCATGGTATCTCTGGTAGCATTTACAATTGGCTTCTGGACTGGCTCTCTGAACGTAAGCAGAGAGTAGTCTTAAACGGTGTCTCCTCTCAATGGTTAAACGTTAAAAGTGGCGTACCACAAGGCTCAGTGCTTGGTCCTGTCTTATTTTTGATATATGTTAATGACATAGATGATGGGATCACTTGCAAAATATCGAAATTCGCTGACGATACGAAAATTCTCAGCAAAGTAACTACGACAATTGACAGAGAAGTCTTACAATCAGACCTAGATCGACTAACGTCTTGGGCCAATAAATGGCAAATGAAATTTAACGTTGAAAAATGCAAGGTACTACACATCGGAAGAAATAATGATCACGTTCAGTACTCAATGAATGGTAAATCACTTTCTACAGTAAACAAAGAAAAAGATCTGGGAATCACAATATCAAACGATTTAAAACCCAGTCAACATTGTTCAGAGGTAGTTAAAACTGCTAACAGATTGGTCGGCTTTATTGGGCGTACTTTCGAAAATAAATCAGAAAAAGTCATATTAAAACTGCATAATTCACTAGTACGACCCCATCTTGAGTATTGCGTACAGTTTTGGTCCCCATATTACAGAAAGGACATTGACAAACTGGAAAGAGTCCAGCGAAGAATAACAAAAATGATTCCAAGGCTGAAAAATAAACCTTATGAAGAAAGACTTAAAGAACTAAACTTATTCAGCCTAGAAAAACGAAGGATGCGAGGGGATTTAATTGAAATGTTCAAGATAATCAAAGGATTCGATAATATCAATGTAGAAGATTACATTACTTTTGATCGATCAAATATAACAAGACGACGTCATTCTTTTAAGATTACTGGTAAAAGATTCACATCAAACGAAGCCAAGCACTTCTTTTTCAATCGGATCGTTAACGTTTGGAACTCCCTGCCCGCCAATATCGTCGACAGTAAAACAATTACTACGTTCAAAAATAGACTTGACAAATATTTAGAAGCCAATCCACAACTAAAATACTATCCGTTAACGTAGCAAACTTTGAGTAAGTTCATCCTGATGTACCTAACTTACGAAATGTCGATTCAAAAGACGTCGCTAGTGGCCTGACATCGCTTGCCAGGAAGTAGTGGTAGCAGTAGTGGTAGTGACAGTATGGTCTTGGTTGGCCTTCCTTTCCCTGCCAACCATGGCTGGGGAGAGAAGCCTTCACCCTTACTATCCTGTATCCTTCACTCTAGAGTAGATAGTGTAGTCTCACAAACAGCCTCGTAAGGGCCAGCAGGCCTGTTGTTGTTTGTTCTTCCTATGTGTTCCTATGTGTTCCTCCTCCTCCTCTTCCTCCTCCTCCTCCTCCTCCTCCTCTTCCTCCCTCTACTTCCAATCCTCTCTAATTGATTGATGGTTTGACGTTCAACACATCGCTTTAATGAGAAATTATTTGAAAGAGAGAGAGAGAGAGAGAGAGAGAGAGAGAGAGAGAGAGAGAGAGAGAGAGAGAGAGAGAGAGAGAGAGAGAGAGAGAGAGAGAGAGAGAATACACACAAAGACGACACAGCGTATAAAGAATATGAATTAGAATACAAACGCTGCTTTAGTTATAAAATATATGAAAACATGAAAAGAGCTGAAAAGATCAAACTTATATATTTTTTTTATTTGTTTTTACGAATGAAACGAATTTTTCATCCTTCCTTCCATCCATCCCTTTCTCTCTCTCTCTTTCATTCCTTTCTTCCTTCCTTTCTCCCTCCATGGTTCCATTCATAATCCCTTCCATTCATCCTTTACTATTTCCTTTCCGTCTTCCCTTCCTGTATTCCTTCCTCCCTCCCTCCTTCGATCCCTTCCTTCCTTCCTTCCTTCCTTCCTTCCTTCCTTCCTTCCTTCCTAAACCACTAAGAAACTAACAAACCCAGCTATGTATGTGTGTGTGTGTGTGTGTGTGTGTGTGTGAGAGAGAGAGAGAGAGAGAGAGAGAGAGAGAGAGAGAGAGAGAGAAAGAGAGAGAGAGAGAGAGAGAGAGAGAGAGAGAGAGAGAGAGAGAGAGAGAGAGAGAGAGAGATAACGTCAATAGCGATAATGATAAGAGTGATAATATGTTAATCGAATCTATGCTTATAAAGACCACAACACCGTCGCTTTATTGAACCAGAAACAACTCACACACACACACACACAGACACAAGGAAGGCAAGAACAGAACCGCATGGAAAGAAGGAAAACCAGACCAGCGTGCTACAGTGACAAGGGAGACAAATCAAAACAACAAAGACGCCATTTTTGGTTGTCCCTTGACCAGTATAGCCTTTCATGTAGTAAACAAAAGTTCAAACAGCTCCCCGCCCGTGATAGTAGCCTGTTGTTCCCTGACCCACGTGTGTTGAGAGGTGTAGGGCATGGGTAGGAAGCTGAAACACATGGTGGGTTGGTGGGCGGGTGGGCGTGTGCTGCTTTTACACTTGGAATGACTAAACATGGGCGTTGCATTCTCTCAATAGACATGTGCGGACAGACTATTACTGGGAAACAGGGAAAGTGTACGTACATACGGGGAACATAGTGCAAGGTGTGTGTTAAGAAGATTGAAATATTCCACACACACACACACACACACACACACACACACACACACACACACACACACACACACACACACACACACACACACACACACACACACACACACACACACACACACACACACACACACACACACACACACAGAGAGAGAGAGAGAGAGAGAGAGAGAGAGAGAGAGAGAGAGAGAGAGAGAGAGAGAGAGGGAGAGAGAGAGAGAGAGAGAGAGAGAGAGAGAGAGAGAGAGAGAGAGAGAGAGAGAGAGAGAGAGAGAGAGAGAGAGACTTTATACCTTATATTGTTTTTGTTTTTTCTCACTCTCTCCGTCGCTATAAAACTATAAAGAATGACTAGGTAATGAAGACGTTTGACTGCTTCAGGCTAATCAGTAATCATTCGTTAGTCTTTCAGTTGAAACAAAAGATGAATTATGTAACCTAACTGTAGCTGCTGCATTTCAGCTCCAAATAGAGAAGTGATGGTGCGCGGAGCCTGTATTCCTGCCGTCAAAACACCACTTCACATGTTCACGCACCCACACTCACTCCGACTAAACCTCAAGTGCCTTTCACAACTCAGCTCAAATCCAACCTTACAACACACATCCACTGCTCCACTCTACATTACTCCACCTAAACCAACGATGGGCATCAATTTTATACCTGCAGGTGACAGTGGTGGTGGTGGTGGTGGTGACGTGTCCTGGTGTTTGTATCAGTGTGTTTCATAGAACCTGTTGTTGGGTCCCCACGCTCCCCAAGTCCCCGTTGTGGTGTAAAGGGCGGCGAGGCTCAGAGGGGTTCAGTGTGAGGCTGCAGGTGTGGCTGCTCTCACTCGTGGCGGGAAGGTCACACCACTCTGCATCGCTGAAACCAAAGCTGCTTTGCCTTCATTGAGAACACCGTGGCTGCTGCTGCTGCTGCTGCTGCTGCTGCTGCTGCTGCTGCTGCTGCTGCTGCTGCTGCTGCTGCGAGGCGTGAGGAGGCCCGTCTGTGTGGGGCGTGTCATCATTGACGGGGCGTGGCAGCGTGGCGGAGCGGTGCGGCACAAGTGATTTGAGGTAGTGATCAAGCCTGGAGGTGCACACACACACACACACACACACACACACACACACGCCGCTCCCGTGGTTCAGTGGTAACAACACCGTCTTCTACCAGGCAAGTCGTGGGTTCGAACCCTACTCAGGTCATTAAGGTTTCTTCACTGCCAGGGAGTGATTACTGTCACCCTTGAACAAGGGGATGGGTGTGTGTGTGTGTGTGTGTGTGTGTGTGTGTGTGTGTGTGTGTGTGTGTGATCTCAGCCTTACCCATAGATCCGTCTTTATGAGCTCTGAGCTCATTCGGTGAGGGTAATGGCTGACAATCACGAGTCAAGCACGTGATCCTGCAGATCTCTCGCACACATACATACACACACCCACAAGAAAATCGTATCTTACATGACTCCCTCCCTCCCTTCCTCCCCCTCGCCATATACATCCCTACCCTTCCTTATCCCTCCCTTCCCCTCCCCTGCCTCCCCTGGTGCCTCGTCCAGCCTCACACACCTGCTATGGTCACCTAGGAGACGCGATAAACATGTTTTCTCAACACAACATTGCACCATCTCTCTCTCTCTCTCTCTCTCTCTCTCTCTCTCTCTCTCTCTCTCTCTCTCTCTCTCTCTCTCTCTCTCTCTCTCTCTCTCTCTCTCTCTCTCTCTCTCTCTCTCTCTCTCTCTCTCTCTCTCTCTCTCTCTCTCTCTCATATACATTATATTTCGGGAAAATATATTACTATAAGAATGAAAAAAAAAAATGCTTTGATAGAAATGAAAAGTCAATGATTTTCTCTTTTAATTGGTAACTTAAAAAAATAAATAAATGTGAAGGCAGGGGACTGGAATACACCTGGCGTTGATTACCGTGCAGGTGAGGCAGGTGAGGCAAGCCAGTAATTAGAGCACAGTTCACGTGAGCTACACCACCAAGTCAAGGGAAAGGAAGGGAAGGCAAGGCAAGGGAAGGGAAGGGAAGGGAGTGAGGCAGTGGAAGCCAACCTTGTTACTTCATCTTATGGTCGTTTGCCTTCATTCTAGGGTTGCAGTATATATATTTTTCATCTCCCGTCCAACAACCAATTAATAATGAATGATAGGCGGAAATAGGCTTCAAGTTTTCATCATGTTTTAGGGCAGTGGTTCTCAAACTGGGGGTAATATAACAGTTTTTCGGGGGTAATGGAGGAGTGACAGATCTAGTGTTTTAATATAGCCATATTCATCAATATTGACACCATTTTGTGCAAGGGGTAACATGCCCAATGTAGCATGTTAAGTTGAGTAACAAGATGAAGAAAAGTTTGGGAGCCACTGTTATAAGGGTATATACACACACAGTCTGTTTAGCTATAACATCCCCCCCCCCCCCCCCTCCACCCTGACCCTACAGTGACACGTGACCCCAAACGATTCCAAACCTCACCTATGGATTCTTTGAACTCTACACACCCTCCATCCCTCACCTTACCTGACCACCACCTTTACAACCTTAACTACCTCGGTATCCTGACCTCCCCGCGATGATATTATTCGTGCAGACTCGATGCCCCACCTTATGTGTCCCTCCCTCCCTCCCTCCCTTCCTCCCTCAGACTGCCTGTCCTGCCCCACTGCCTCTCTCCTCCTCACGTATTTTGTTCTGCTTTCAACACACTTTGATGATAAACAGAAGTGTGTATGTATGTATGATGCTATTTTTGAAGTAACATTTGAAAACGTCATACTTGTTAATGTATATACATAAAATACTTGTTGTTGTTGTTGTTATTGGAAGGAAGGAAGCAGCTTGGTGTGTGTGTGTGTGTGTGTGTGTGTGTGTGTGTGTGTGTGTGTGTGTGTGTGAGTGTATGGTGCCTTTTAAAACATGTTGTGACAGGGAATCAGAGGCAATCCAGCCCACTCGTGTGTGTGTGTGTGTGTGTGTGTGTGTGTGTGTGTGTGTGTGTGTGTGTGTGTGTGTGTGTTGTAATTACATGCTTGAAGACACACACTACAAGAGTGACATAGACTCACACTTCTAACTTTACAGAATATTTTGTCGTCACACTTATTATCATCATGTGTTGACGAGAGAGAGAGAGAGAGAGAGAGAGAGAGAGAGAGAGAGAGAGAGAGAGAGAGAGAGAGAGAGAGAGAGAGAGAGAGAGAGAGAGAGAGCATATCAAGGCACCACTGTTGTTGGAAAAGTCATCAATGTTTATGTTTGTGAAATAACAAACAAACCAAGAGATAAAGTTATAAATAGTTGCACACACACACACACACACACACACACACACACACACACACACACACACACACACACACACACACACACACACACACACACACACGTATACATCTCATAAACACGAACATTTATATATGAATAACCAGATGCCAAGTTTACAAAGTCACGAAATTGGTGTTAATTCAAAGGTGAAAAAAAAGAATATCAATGACAGAGCGATCAGGGAACGTGAATTGACCGAGACACGAGCAGGAGAAAGCGTATTGCGGGAGTGTGAAGAGTAATGAGATTGTGTATGTATGTGTGTGTGTGTGTGTGTGTGAGAGAGAGAGAGAGAGAGAGAGAGAGAGAGAGAGAGAGAGAGAGAGAGAGAGAGAGAGAGAGAGAGAGAGAGAGAGAGAGAGAGAGAGCACACATTATAATATTTCTTTCTTTCTTTCTTCTTTCACTTCATTACGGTCGCAGTTCACTATTCTCTCTCTCTCTCTCTCTCTCTCTCTCTCTCTCTCTCTCTCTCTCTCTCTCTCTCTCTCTCTCTCGTTAGTTTAAGATAAGACAACTCGTAATGAGATAAAGAGAGAGAGAGAGAGAGAGAGAGAGAGAGAGAGAGAGAGAGAGAGAGAGAGAGAGAGAGAGAGAGAGAGAGAGAGAGAGAGAGAGAGAGAGAGAGAGAGAGAGAGAGAACGAAAGAACATCAATAGTTTTTCATTCTTGTTTTCTCTCATGCTTTTCTTTCACTTCGTTGCGGTCGTAGTTAATTTTAATTTCTTACGATTTTCCTGAAACAAAACACCAATTGATACGAAATTGTTTACATACACTCACTTTTAAATAGATTTACTTCTATGTATAGAGTATTTGAATATAAACTCACCCGGATAATGTATGTCATTATATATTACTTAAAAAAAAATAATATTTCAAGCTTAACTTTTAGTGTAAAATATTCTAACAGATTAATCATTTCATTTTTGCGTTGCGCCAATACAAGGTTTATTTTTAGTTTGCGTTCATCGTAGGAACAGCTTGACGCCGCCTGAACGGTCACCAAGACAGCTAACCGCCCACTGACACCACGAGGAAAGGGCGCGGGCTGCTGGACGTGTGCCTTTGTTACTCATGGGCGTGGCGGGGCAGGTTTGGGGCGGAAAGATAGATATTTCGGGTGGGTCCTCAACAGCGACACAAATGTTCATCATTATAAACTATCGTTGGCAACAGTTTATGTAATATTTTTTTTTACCCTGAGCAACATTAATCTTCGCTAAGTAGCTACCTAACACACACACACACACACACACACAC
>JAPQNM010000008.1:32500-52500 GCA_029783475.1 Metacarcinus magister
AGAGAGAGAGAGAGAGAGAGAGAGAGAGAGAGAGAGAGAGAGAGAGAGAGAGACAGAGACAGAGAGAGAGAGAGAGAGAGAGAGAGAGAGAGATATACAAGAACACAGATTCAGTATGTATAAGGTAATTACTGTGTGTGTCGACATGAATGTGTATGTTCCTATGATGTGTGTGTGTGTGTGTGTGTGTGTGTGTGTGTGTGTGTGTGTGTGTGTGTGTGTAATAAAAAATATAAAAATAATGACAATATTAATAATGATAATAATAATAACATGGTGACACTTATCCTTTTATTTATAAAGTAGTAATACAATCAGAAGCTGACAGACAGACAGACAGACAGACACCTGGAGTGCGCTTTGAATAACCTTCGTGGTATTGATGATACTAATGATAATAATAATACAAGTAATAGTAATGACAGTATTGATTGGATGAAGGAACATGATTGATGGATCTACAAGGTATTTGGCGCCAAACTAAGTGTGTTGTGAGTGAACTTTGACGACAATGAAAACATGATGTTCAGGCTGGAATGATTCACCCGCGTCCTGTATTTACGACAGATAGAAAACACACACACACACACACACACACACACACACACACACACACTGGAGACAGGTGACTGTGTAAACACTTGCTTGGTGTTTATCTGGTGCGTTGGCCTGTCACCAAGTGTGTCTCCGTGCTGTTCTTTACTGCAGGAACAGCCGCTTGAGGACCTGCATCACAACCTAGTTAGAAGTGATGAGGTTTGGTATAATATTCTGTCTGTGGTCAGTGAATAATGTTGACATGTAGTATTTTCTGTGTTACATCATGACTCAGCGGAACAAGAATCGAGGTAGACGTGTGTGTTTGGCGGTCAGTGTCCTGCCGTGCCCTGCCCTGCCGTACCGTGCCGTGGCGTGCTCTGCCGTGCCGTGGGGTGCCGTGCCCTGCCGTGCCGTGGCGTGCCGTGGCGTGGTGTCATGGGGAAGGGAAAGAAGGGCCACTGAACCTTGAGGCAGCTGAGTGGCGGGGTGGGCACGGGGAGGGGAGGGGAAACTACCTTAAAGTGAGGGAGGTAGAAGGTAGATAGGGTTTCAAGTGTAGTGTGTGTGTGTGTGTGTGTGTGTGTGTGTGTGTGTGTGTGTGTGTGTGTGTGTGTGTGTGTGTGTGTGTGTGTGTGTGTGTTACATAATCCGTATCGTGTATTTCCCTTCACATCATCTCAATCTCTCCAGGGTCGTGTTCTTTTTTGTATTTATTCAAACCCTTTATCTTGTGAGACTTTGGAGACTCCGCTGGGGAGTCTGGGAGGGAGTCTTCCGCGTACTCCGCGTGAATTCTCCTGAAGAAGTTATCGGGGAGGCTTCCTGAGGCTCTCGGTGAGGTGTTGATGTAGACTCTTTTACATTGGTAAAACTTTGATTTGGTTCGTAGTGGCAGTGAGGATAGAGTGTGCACTGCGTCTCCGTGCTCAGTGGTGCTGCAGGAGGAATGAGGCTCCTCGTGGAGGCCGGTGGAGGTAGAGGAGGAAGCAGTTTGTTCGGTTAAAGCAATGGAGGTAGTAGATGAAACACGCGTTGCATTCTGGGAGCTGCTGTATCCCCTGTGGATGAGGTCCGCTCTTTGCGTAAAGCCGGAGGGGTTGGTGGGAATGCTGAAGGTAGACTTGGACGAAGGAAGTGTTGTGTTCCAACCTTTTGTGAAAGAGAACCTGTTTGAGGTGTCCTTGAGCGCGGTGGTGGTGCCGCGAAGGGTGTGAGAGGCGGTGGTGAGCCTGGTGATGGGCTTCTGAGAGGACACTTGAGGTTGAGTGGAAGACCTGGAGACAAGTGTAGACAAAGACTTGGCCAGGTTGGAGTAGAATGGCATCGAGGGTTTGGTGGCAGGCGATGAGGTGGAAAGGGTGCTCTGAGAGGAACTCTTGGACGGGAGAGAACTGTCCCTGCGGCGTGACTGAAGGAATGATGAGAAGGAGCCAGACAAGCCCGGGGAGGAAGGTGAAGGAAGAAGAAAGGAGGCTGTGTGGGGGTGCAGGAAGGGTGTGTGAGGCGTGGAGGCCGGTGTGCGGAGGGGCGTGCGACCCCCGCTGGCTGGTGTGCTGGGTGTGCTGAGTACCAGCTGAGCGTATCGAAGGTCCCGTTCCTCGCCCTCACCACCGCGCACCATCACCGAACTCTGCCCCGCCCCACACACCCCTGGGGCGGGGCGCCGCGCGTCGGGGCTCACGTTGGTGTAGAAGTGAAGGACGGAGGGCGCGGCCGTGCGGCTCCAGTCCGAGGGTCCCGTCACGCCGCCCGCAACCCTGCACATGCCCGCCTCGCTCACCTCGCCTACGCCCATGTCCGCCAGTGTCGTGGACGCCTCACCTCGCGCCCCTCTTGGAGACTTCTTGGCGGCCTCCGGGGTGCCCTGAGGAGTCCTGAAGCACAAGACGCCCTTCTCGGCGATCTCTGGTGAAGGAGAGAGTGAGTGGGCGGAGGAGAACCAATGTGATTGTTATCATTGAAGTGAACACTGAAACGAACACCATTGTTAGGTTACAGTAATGCAATAACAGTCCTGCCGCCACCACCACCACCACCACCACCACCACCACCACCTCCTCCTCCACCTCCACCACCACCACCACCACCACCAGCGTCACTTCACTCACCTTCGTCACTCTTCTCAGACGATGATGACGTGAAGGCAATGTTGTCGGAGGCGTCGTCATCACTGTCATTCGCGCCGCCCCTCAGAAAGCCGCCCGTGCCTGCCTGACGATACCTGCGGCGACGCACGCAACACTCAGCACGCAATACTCAACACGCAACACTCAACACGCAACACTTAAATTCCAACAATTCCACCACAAGACTTAAAACAATAATATTTTCACACCTGTCTGAACCCTAATTAACACTTGCACCAGTCCTAACTCACCTGGCGTAGTCACTAGAGCGGCCGTGGTAGAAGGACACTTGTTCGAACCTCTCCTGGAACTCAGCTGAAGTCTCCTACGGGAAAGGGAATGGCAGGAGGATTAGGATTAGGAGGAGGAGGAGGAGGGAAGAAATATTGGAACATAGTATGACAGGAGGAGGCGATGGAGCTCAAATAGGTAGAATAATAGTCGTAGTAGTAGTAGTAATAGTAATTGCAGTAGTAGTAATTGCAGTAGTAGTGGTAGTAGTAATAGTAGTAGTAGTAGTAGTAATTGCAGTAGTAGTCGTAGTAGTAGTAGTAGTAGTAGTAGTAGTAGTAGTAGTAATAGTAGTAGTAGTAGTAGTAGTAGTTATAGTAGTAGTTCTAGTAGTAGTCATTACCTTGAGGAGGAACTTGGTCACGGCGAGGAAGGAGGGTCGTTGTTGGGGGTCGTACATCCAACACTGCCGCATGAGTCGTTGGAAGGGCGGCGGGCTGTTCCGGGGTCTGTCGAGGGTCGCGTACTTCTCCACCACAAGGCGAATCACCTCCTCGTTGGTGCAGTCCTGAACCACCCAACAACAGGGAGGGGAAGGCGCGTGTGGGTGATGGGAAACTTGAATAAATGTTTGTGTGGTAATACTTGTTGAGTGAGTGAGTGAGTGAGTGAGTGAGTGAGTGGTTATCTGACAGGAATATCAACAAGTAGAAAGAGGAAAGATAAATTATAGTAAAGTATTAAAAAAAAAGTAAGAGGGCGTAGGACAGGTTAAAACGTCACCTGGATAAGATGATGGACATGTAAAGGAAAATGAAGAGAAAGAAGAAGAGAAGGCAGGAGGTCGTGTCTAAGGAAGGAATTTTTTTGATCAATGTTATCATAATGCTTTCCCTATAGTAAATTCTCTCTCTCTCTCTCTCTCTCTCTCTCTCTCTCTCTCTCTCTCTCTCTCTCTCTCTCTCTCTCTCTCTCTCTCTCTCTCTCTCTCTCTCTCTCTCTCTCTCTCTCTCTCTCTCTTTCTCTCTCTTACCCACCTTGTAAGGCGTGAGGCCCCTAGTTGCCATCTCCCACAGCAACACTCCGTAGCTCCACATATCGCTGCTTGTGCTGTAGATGCTGTGCTGGAGACTCTCAGGTGCCATCCACTTCACCGGCAGCATACCCTGACCCTCTGCACCACACGGGGATCAAACACGTGTCATTGTATCGATTAACAAGGACTTAACCACTCAGCCACCACAAACATCACCACAGGAAGAGAGAGAGAGAGAGAGAGAGAGAGAGAGAGAGAGAGAGAGAGAGAGAGAGAGAGAGAGAGAGAGAGAGAGAGAGAGAGAGAGAGAGAGAGAGAGAGAGAGAGAGAGCGTGTGTGTGTGTAAATTAGGTTGAAAATGGAGGTGAAATAGTGGTATAGTACGAGGGAAGGAAAGAAGGGAAGAGATAAAGTTTTGAAAGATGCGTCAAACCAAGGATGAAAAAAAATACTTATATACCACCACCACCACCACCTCCTCCTCTTCCTCTTCTTCATCCTCCTCGTCACCAGCATCCACCACCACCACCACCACCACCTCCTCCACCCTCACCTTTCCTGTAGTAGTTGGATTTGAGTCTGCGAGAAAGTCCAAAGTCACCGATCTTGAGCATAAGGTTTTTATCCAGCAGACAGTTCCTAGCGGCGAGGTCCCGGTGCACCAGCCTTCCTGCAGCTAGGTAAGCCATCCCGTCAGCTGCCTGCACTGCCATCTCCACAAGTTTCTGCAGCAGCGAGGGACGGGCGGGCGGGCGGGGTGGAGGGTTGAGAGTGGAGAAAAGAGACGGGAGGGTGGTGGAGGGTGAAGGGATGAAGAGGAAAATGGGTTAAAAGATGAATAATTGGATGAGTATTTAATATAGAATGAATATGGAGGAAGGTTACTGTTTCTGCCATGATGAGGAAAACTTTGTACACAAGGAGTGAGTGAATGAGGGAAGAGAGGAAGGAAAGTTTTATTTTGTGTTAAATGTATTGGATTAAAATGTAGGAGAAAGTTAACAAAAAAAATCTGAAAAACGAGAGAGAGAGAGAGAGAGAGAGAGAGAGAGAGAGAGAGAGAGAGAGAGAGAGAGAGAGAGAGAGAGAGAGAGAGAGAGAGAGAGAGAGAGAGAGAGAGAGAGAGAGAGTAAAGAAAAGAAAAAAAAGGCGAATATAAGGCATAAAAATGTATAACAAAAAAAACAAAAAGATAATACGTGAATAGAAGACACAAAAGTGAAAGAAAATATACAAGAAAATCTATTATTTAACTTATAGATCCTCTCCTCTCTTCTCTTCTTTTCCTCCTCTTCTTCATAACATCCATTCCTTCACCCTTTCATCCACATTTCCTTATTTCCCATCCTATCCTTCCTTCACTCCTTTATCCTTCTCTCTCCCTCAACCTCTGCCTCATTCCTACCTCTCCCTTCTTCACCTTTCCTTCCTTCCTTCCTTCCTTCCTTCCTTCCATCCAACCTTCCTTCCTTCCTTCCATCCATCCATTCATCCATCCATCCTTCCATCCTTCCTTCCTTCCTTCCTTCCTTCCTTCCTTCCCTTCAGATTTAGTACAAAAGGTTCATGCATTGACAAGAGTAATTTTTTCACTGTCTCTCTGTTCACCGTTGGTCGGAAAGTGAATCATATTACACCCACGATGTATAATATTTATTTATTTATTTATTATTTTCTTCACATGGTAATAATAAGAATGTTATTTGATACGAATTTAAAGGTTCATGAAGGGTTGTTTTTTTTTTATGCCTTTCTTGACGTGTGAGTTATATGTATATACTTATTATTGTATTGTTATTATTATTATTATTATTATTATTATTATTATTATTATTATTATTATTATTATTATTATTATTATTATTATTATTATTATTTTGTAATTGATCATTGATACACTCGTAATTGTTCTCTTGTAACCCACCCGTACACACACGTAAACACACACACGCACACACACACACACACACACACACACACACACACACACACACACACACACACACACACACACACACACACACACACACACACACACACACACCTCCACTCCTTACCTCTGCTGAAACCTTGAGTCTTGAGTGTCGTCCTAGGAATGTTTTGAGGTCGCCTTGGTCCATGAGTTCCATCACCACGTAGACTGGCTGGTAGTCACCCACCACGCCCAGGAAGCGGACCACGTGATGGCACGAAATGTTCCTGTGGGCGAGGGGGGGGGGAGTGTTACTGTGAAGGGCGGGGCGGGCAGGTGGAGGGAGGGAAGGGGTGTGACTGTGGAGAGCAGTGTGTGTGTGTGTGTGTGTGTGTGTGTGTGTGTGTGTGTGTGTGTGTGTGTGTGTGTGTGTGTGTGTGTGTGTGTGAGCTCTATGAACTCTGATTTTTTTGGGGGAGGGTAATGGCTGATGATCATGAGTCCAGCGCGTGATCCTGCAGACCAAGATGAATAACACTCACTGCATCACAGTCGCCTCCTTTAAGAACTGCCTTATGTCTTCCTCGCTTGCTCTTTCCGTGTGTGTCTTGACCGCCACCCTCGTCTTGGTGCCGCGGGTCAGCTCACCCTCAAACACCTTCCCGAAGAAACCCTTGCCCAGCTGACGGTCCTGCAGCACCTTCAGATCATCGCGCCACAGTATAAACTCCGCTCGGAACATTTCGGATGGAGCGAAGCCCACTGTGGGGGTGGCAGGGAGAGAAAGGGGCGGATGAGGGCTTGAGGGTAAGGGTGGTGGTGGTGGTGGTGGTGGTGGTGGTGGTGGAATACGAAACACATTGAAGAGAAGAAGGAAGAAGTAGAATGATGAAGAAGGCTTTGCAATGGAGATAGAAGAATAGCAAAAAGAACGACAAATAACGGAAGGGGAGAGAAAGAACAAGAACAAGAACAAAAATTCAAGAGAGAGAGAGAGAGAGAGAGAGAGAGAGAGAGAGAGAGAGAGAGAGAGAGAGAGAGAGAGAGAGAGAGAGAGAGAGAGAGAGAGAGAGAGAGAGAGAGAGAGAGCAAAGATTACAAATATGGCCTTTGAAACAACATTTTTTCCACCCTCACCAACACAACACAACCACAACACCAACGTTCACACATACGAACATAAGCGCAGCGCAGCGGGTGTCAGGATTCAAGACCTTCTCACCTTGATAACAGGGATTAGGATCGACCTTCGCGGGAGTCTCTGGGATGATGTTGTAGCGCCTCCACCCCCAACACCCGAGCCCCGCCGCCACCACCCCGACCACGCCCAGCAGAGCCGACACCAACACTCCAAGGGCGGGCACGTTAGGCTTGGCAGAGGGATCCTACCAAGATAAGGATGCATCTTACAAGAGAGAGAGAGAGAGAGAGAGAGAGAGAGAGAGAGAGAGAGAGAGAGAGAGAGAGAGAGAGAGAGAGAGAGAGAGAGAGAGAGAGAGAGAAACCCCACTTCACTTACCGGAATAAAGAAGAAGACAGCGGGGCAGTAAGGGCCGAATCTAGCCTTTGACCTGACCTTGACGGAGACGCTGTAGTTGCCGGGGTAAAGGTCAGTCAGTTGGACCCTCGCGCCCTGGGCCTCGAAGTGCTTGTGTGTGACGCAGCGCTCCTTCGGCAGGGGCTGACGAAGGCAGGGAGGGAAGGGGTGAGGGCGGTCGGTGCAGCGTGCAGGGTGGGGAGGGGTGGGTGAGAGAGAGAGAGAGAGAGAGAGAGAGAGAGAGAGAGAGAGAGAGAGAGAGAGAGAGAGAGAGAGAGAGAGAGAGAGAGAGAGAGAGTGGAAAGGATTAAAAGTATGTGATAGAAGAAGAATGAGAAGAGAAGAACAAAGAGATAGAAAGAAGGAAGATTATTAAGTAACAAACAACTAAAAAAAATTTGAAATAATAAAGATGTGAAAGAAAATATGTAAATGTTTTGTGAAGAGAAAATAATAATAATTGAGAAGAAAAGGAAGATGGATGAAGAGGAGGAAAAAAACAGGTGAAGAGAGGCAAATTATACTAAGATATTGAGAGAGAGAGAGAGAGAGAGAGAGAGAGAGAGAGAGAGAGAGAGAGAGAGAGAGAGAGAGAGAGAGAGAGAGAGAGAGAGAGAGAGAGAGAAAGAACAAAAAAAATGAGATAGGAATAGGGAGAGAGGATGGGAGGGTAAGGGAGGTCAGTGTAAGTCAAGGACGAACACATGTATGAGGGTCGTTGGGTAAACTTTTCTCTCTCTCTCTCTCTCTCTCTCTCTCTCTCTCTCTCTCTCTCTCTCTCTCTCTCTCTCTCTCTCTCTCTCTCTCTCTCTCTCTCTCTCTCTCTCTCTCTCTCTCTCTCTCTCTCTCTCTCTCTCTCTCAAGGAATGTTATTTTTTAGTCTGGATTATAATTATGTAAAAATGTATTTATTCCTTCGCTTATTTTCCCTTTATTTTTCCTTTCCTTCCTCCTTTACTTCCCTTCCAAATACCACTTTTTTCTCTCCGCTACTTTCAAACACCCTCACTTTCACACCCTCACACCCCTACCTACACCACCCTACCTCCCATCCCTACCTACTTCACACACACACCCACACCACCACACCACACACACACACACACACATGCACACATCCTTTTCCAATATTAACACTCTTACTACTTATTCTCTCTCTCTCTCTCTCTCTCTCTCTCTCTCTCTCTCTCTCTCTCTCTCTCTCTCTCTCTCTCTCTCTCTCTCTCTCTCTCTCTCTCTCTCTCACCCCTTGCAGCCTGATGACGTAAGCCAGGACGCCCCCGTTGGGTTGCTCTGGCGGGTCCCACGAGAGCGAGACGGAGCCCAGAGTACCATTGATCACGGCAGCACGAAGGGACTCGGCTGGCACGTGGTCTGCTGAGGCTGTGTGGCGGAAGGGAGGGAGGGAGGGTATGGCGTTGAGGGAGGAAAGGTGAGGGAGGGAAGGATTGGGTAAGGAAGGAAGGGGTAGTAGGATGGAGGTAGAGGAAGAGAAAGAAGGTGAAATGGTGAGGTTAATGATGACGGTGAAATGAATGTATTATGACACACACACACACACACACACACACACACACACACACACACACACACACACACACACACACACACACACACACACACAGGTTAAGTTTAAAGTATCATTGACAGTTTCATCCGATACGACAAAGTTACCCTAGACGCCCAAACTTTCCCTAAAATCTCCCATATAACATTCCCAGAACTAGAACCTCACGAAATATCCCTACAAACCCAACCCTAAAAGAACCAGAATAACCACTTTTAAACAACACCCACCAACACAACCTCAATTGAGAACCCTTTATGTAACCCTTAGAAAACTTGCATTCAAACCCTTTCAAAACTCCTTTAAATCTTACTAAACCCTTATGAACCGTCCTGGAACCCCTTAAATAGAATCCAATCCTGCCTCACCGCTGGGCTTGGTGTAGGCGGCTGTCTCTGTTGGATGAAGGGAACATAGCTTCATCCACGTGTTGGGCAGGAGTGGTTCAGGGGCTTGACACGCCGCGATGCTGATGGAGTAGAGGGAGTAGTGGAGCAGACGGTGGATGGTGAGGTGGAGATTGCGCGTACGACGAATCTGAAGGCGGAGGACGGAGCCTGTGGAAGGGTGGAAGGGTGGAAGGGTGGAAGGGTGGAAGGGTGGAAAGTGTCCGTAAGTGAATGAAAAGAGGAAGCGGCATGGAAAGAAAAAAAATCGAAAAAAAGTCAGAAAAAAACTTCCATTCACGTTAAGATATTAAAAAAAAAAAATTATATGGAGCAAAACTTTATTTCCAACGTCAACAGAATATTATTAAACTTCAGAAAGAAAAAAAAATATATCCCTTTTCATGCAGAAGAGTTGGTGGAAAATATCGCTAAACCGTTTTGTAGTTTGAACAGGAAAAGAGGATCTGAACTTACAGGATTAGAGGGACCGAATGGGGAGTCAGGGACCTTGGGGTGGGGGGGGGGAGGCGTGAGGAGGAGGAGGAGGAGGAGGAGGAGGAGAAGGAGCAGTAGCAGTAGGAGAAAGAAGCGGAGGAGGAAGACGTAAGTTCAGTACAGTACATAGAGTCATCAGGGAAGCGACGTACAGTTTATTTAAGGCTGAGAGGCGGGGGCAGTGGGTATGAGGAGGCGGGGGGAAGGAAGGTGGGAGTAGGGCAGCATTAACACTTACCAAGGTGGGGTAGAGGCTCGTTGTACTGCTGCAAATCGTCTTGGTGCAGCTGGTACTCTGCTCTGATACCTCCTTGACTTGGGAACTCATATGCGCTTTCTTCAGGGTAGGAAGGGAAATCACCTCCTTCATCTTCTTGCTCCTGCTGATGATGATGATAGTTATTACCTTCCTCCTCGGGTAAAGTCTCGGGATGGATAGCTTGACGAAGTGGTCGATAGAAGGCGCGGAGGTCCTTTTCAAAGTCGTCCAGCTCATGTACCCTCGACCCAGCCCCCCGCCGTGCCCTCCCCGGTCTGAGGCACGAGGACGAGGACGAGGACGAGGCAAGGCAGGCAGCGAGTGATCAGTAGCAGGGATGAGCGAGGACAGCGAGGCCGTTATCGGGAAGGAGGAAACGGAGGAGGTAGTGGTGGTGGTGGTGGTGAATGTAATGAGAGAGAGAGAGAGAGAGAGAGAGAGAGAGAGAGAGAGAGAGAGAGAGAGAGAGAGAGAGAGAGAGAGAGAGAGAGAGAGAGAGAGAGAGAGAGAGAGAGAGAGAGAGAGAGAGTATGCCTGACTCACTTCTTCACGTAGACGCTGTCCATGATAAAGTCCTCGAATGCAATCTGCCCCAACACGTCTCCGTCACTCTCCGACGAGGACGACTCAGGGCAGGCGCAGCACGAGGACGAGGACGAGGCCGTGTTGTGAGTGGCGCGACACGAGTACTCACCATCCTGTCTGTCTCTCTCACCATCCATCCTCGTCTCGTTTCTGTTCATCCTTCCTTCCCTTTCCCACACCTCGTCTCCCTCGTCCTCGTAGTACTCGTCCTCCTCGTCCATGTCCTCCTCCTCTTCCTCGTCCTCGTCCTCGTCCTCGTCCTCGTCGTCAGAGTAGGATATGGATCGCATCACTGGGTCTGAATGAAGGTTCTTGTGGAGGTATTTTTTCTCTGTTGGGAAAGAGGATTCACAAAACTTGAGGTAATGGTGAAAGTAATGGTGGTGGTGGTGGTGGTGGTGGTGGTGATGGTGGTGGTGGTGGTGGTGATAGTATTAGTGGTGGTGATCGCTTAGTTAACGTTTGAATAATAATAATAATAATAATAATAATAATAATAATAATAATAATAATAATAATAATAATAATAATAATAATAAACAATATCCTTGTATGGTTATGTTCATTGTAAGTAAAGTGTATTTATCTGTCTGTACATAAAAAAGGAAGCCAAGACGAAGCTTTGTAATGATATTTAAGCGTCGTATTAAAATTTCAGTTCTTTTAGTTTTTTCCATCTTCCGTTGGTGTTCCCGCGGCTTGAGTTCCAATATTATGTTGTCCAGAGTTTCCTTTTATTGTTTATATTCATGTAACAACATTAATATTATATTCAAGACATATATACATTTATATGAAATAGTATTCAAATAAGTATATTAAATATCCATCTTTTGAACATGTTTGTGAATGTGTATATTATTGTTTTATGAGAGTTGGTGAGTTTGAGATGAAAAAAGGTTCAAGTTGACAAGGAGGTAACGACGCGGTCATGTCGATCAACTATCTCTCAGTGTTAGTGTTAGTGTTAGTGCCAGTGTTAGTGTTAGTGCCAGTGTTAGTGTTAGTGTTAGTGTTAGTGCCAGTGTTAGTGTTAGTGCCAGTGTTAGTGTTAGTGCCAGTGTTAGTGTTAGTGTTAGTGTTAGTGCCAGTGTTAGTGTTAGTGCCAGTGTTAGTGTTAGTGCTAGTGTTAGTGTTAGTGTTAGTGCCAGTGTTAGTGTTAGTGCCAGTGTTAGTGTTAGTGCCAGTGTTAGTGCCAGTGCCAGTGTGTTGGATCCTCTACACTACTCCACAGCTGCGTGACAGTCTTGTGAGTATAATGTTATAATAGTTATGATAATATCCATAATATCAACCAAGCTCTCGCCACCAGCCACGTGTGTTCTTTAAAACAAAACAAAACAGTATATAAGATCAGCATAACTTTGCTGGTATAACTGTGTCCTGCAGAGCTTCATTAATACTTGTTTCTACGATATTTATGATGTAGTGAGGCGGAGAGCGGGGAAAAAATATACAACATTTACTTTAGTTCAGCCGTTTTCACGTTTTCCTTCTAATTAACTCACATACTTGATTTGAGTGTTAATGTAGAGCTGCTTGGACTCTCTCTCTCTCTCTCTCTCTCTCTCTCTCTCTCTCTCTCTCTCTCTCTCTCTCTCTCTCTCTCTCTCTCTCTCTCTCTCTCACACACACACACAGAGACACACATACACACATACACTCATGAGATTGATAGATAGATATAGATAGATAGAGAGATAAAGAGAAAGCGAGACAGAGAGACACACACACACTCAATCATTCAATCTGGGCGTCTTTGCATCACTTGAAATCCAGATCGTCATTATTTTTTCGTCCGTGAGTCTCGTTTCCTTATCTCGTTTCCAACAATTACATACATACCAAAGCTCAAATTCACCTTGAGACCCCGCTGCACCTCGCATAACTCTCCTAAAACTACCAAACTACCTTATCCAATTCCTTTCTAACTCCCTAAGGACTGGGAAAGCTGGTGTGATTCTGTTAACCAGCGCATCACCGGAACTTACCTTGCTCTTTGCAGAAATCAAGACTGGCGGGTATTTTGGGCACGTCTAGCAGCAGCACCAGCGTAACGAGGTAGTGGTCGATCACACCGTTGGGTTGTCTAGGCGGCAGCCACCATAGTTTAAGCGTGGAGCTGTTTGGGGATGACCACTGCAGGTGTTCAGGCTCCGAGGGGTCTGTAGGCGGGAAGGTGAAGGCGTGAAGAGTGTGGAAGGAAAGGAAAGCTTAGATAAAGGACGGAGGAGGAAGGAACACGAAGGATGATGGGAAAGTAAGGAAAGGAGAGAGACAAGGACAGTAATAGGTAGATAGACAGACAGACAGACAATGCTTTAAACAAATATTGACAGGGAAACATAGACAGATATACATAAGAGAAACAGAGGTGGAGAGACAGACACAGACAGACAGGCAGACAGCTAAATTAACACAATATGCAGGAAGGAAGAAGAAAGGAATATCTCACAAGCTAAAAATGATTATTGAATCACTGGACAGGAAATAAAGAGAGTGAAAGAGAGAGAGAGAGAGAGAGAGAGAGAGAGAGAGAGAGAGAGAGAGAGAGAGAGAGAGAGAGAGAGAGAGAGAGAGAGAGAGGAGAGAGAGAGAGAGAGAGAGAGAGAGAGGGTGGGGGGGGGGTGAAATAGCGAAATTGCCATCTCTATCAGCAGTAAAACACACACACACACACACACACACACACACACACACACACACACACACACACACACACACACACACACACACACACACACACACACACACACACACTCATAAGGATAGAAAAAACGGAAAAAAACATTTATATTTACACTCCATTTATAAGAAAAACAAAAAAACACTAAACATAATCTTCCTTCCTTCCTTCTTTCTTTCCTTCCAATGTTCATTTCTCAAAGCAATCATAAAAAATAAAAAAATAAATAAAAAAACGTGATTTCTATTCTAGTAAAACTGTCACACATTTATTATCATTATTATTTTTTTATCAATTACTGAAGATATAAAAATACCTGATCCACTTAGGTGAAAGCAAAGCTCTTCCCTAACTTTTTTTTTTTGATCTCCACCAAAGACTTCACACAAAAATACACTGAAAATACATTTGCCGTAAGATCATATTAACAATTTTATCACCAAACGCAACGGAAGGAAAATATTACGGAATCTGTTTTAGAAAGAAAATACATACAATAGTGATATGGGCGGAGACTTACTTCCCTTTGCTCTCTCTCTCTCTCTCTCTCTCTCTCTCTCTCTCTCTCTCTCTCTCTCTCTCTCTCTCTCTCTCTCTCTCTCTCTCTCTCTCTCTCTCTCTCTCTCTCTCTCTCTCTCTCTCTCTCTCTCTCTCTCTCTCTCTCTCTCTCTCTCTCTGTGTGATATACTATTATTATATGTTATTATTTTTTCTCTTCTTTTTTCTTTTCTTTTTTTCTTTTTTTCTTCTTTTCTCCTCCTCCTCCTCCTCCTCCTCCTCCTCCTCCTCCTCCTCCTCCTCCTCCTCCTCCTCCTCCTCCTCCTCCTCCTCGTCCTCCTTCTTTTCCTCCTCTTCCTCCTATTCTTCATATTGATAAAAATAATAGCGGAAGATCTGAAACTATATTTGCATTTGAGACTTAATAAATTCATCAGTTTGTTACCTAGTTATTCTACTCCAATAACGATATAAAACAATCCCTGAAACGCCTAACTAAATGACTTATCAACTCTCTCTGAAGAAGAAAGTTATGGTGGAAATGATAGAGAAATAAAAAAAAATACTTCTACGTTCCATGTTTCTTCATCACCAGAAAACCCATTTGTTGGACTAGAACACGTGTGAAAACAAATATAAAGTTAGTTAGTTCGTTATGACAATTACTGGGCAGTGTTGTAATGTTTATATGTATGTATGTATGTATGTATGTATGTATGTATGTATGTTAAGAATCTGTATGTTATTGTTAATTGTATGTGTCGCTGAATTGTATTGTGTTATGTTTGGTTGGTAATGTTTTATTGTTTTTTTTTGTTTCATGTTAATTGTTCGCTTTCCAAATGTTTGTGATAATCGTGTTGTGTGTGTGTGTGTGTGTGTGTGTGTGTGTGTGTGTGTGTGGTGTGTGTGTGTGTGTGTGTGTGTGTGTGTGTGTGTGTGTGTGTTGTGCTCCGTTATTTGATGTGGTAAGTGTGCATTGAAATCATTGTTGTACGCGCATCTTGCAGGTCATTGCGTTAAGGTTCTTTACATTGCATTGCCTTGATTGCTTGAGATCATTGGAACAGAACTAACATCATCATTTTGCAAAACTGATGCATTTTCACCCTAATGGTTACGTAACTTTCATTTGGAGTTTGTGATAATTTCAATGCAATGATAAAAAAAATGAAAATAAATCTTGGTAGAATAAGGTACCGAATTAAAAAAAAAAAAAATAGAAATTGTACTAAATGAAGTGTGTTTGTTTGAGGTGACAATGCAGGTGATGTTTTGTATCAGAAATTTCAAAGCAAAAACGTACGCTAATTGTTTTTTCTTTCCCTCCTCACAGAGAATGCATGAATGGCCGGCTGTAATAAGGGTAAGTGCGCGCTAACCTTTTGTTGACATTTCACATTTGTTTGACATTTGTGATATATTTTCCTTGATGATTTGTTATTATGATTAGAATTTCACGTCACATTCCTGCAACAAACATTCTACATTGAGGTGACCTTGAGAAGAGTTTGAGTGAACAGTATGAATGTTTTATGAAGTTTATCATAAGTTAGGTGCGATGAACACCTCGCTGCCCTGACCAGGCGTACTGAACACTTGCTGAGGCGGGAGTGCGAGGCGGCCTTTGATATGAAGACCATTTACTTGTCTTCTCGTTACTGTTAGAATGAAACACTAATACCTTCATCCATTACACTTACTAATACCTTCATCCATTACACTTTGGTGAAATAATGTGTATCACTCGAGAGAAAAATGCTTACATATTATATGATTTCACTTCTAGAATGAACAAATATCTTATCCGTTTCATTGACTAGACTTTGATTAAATATTATGTTCATCAAGGGGATAAAAATGTTTATAAATAATGTGATTTCACTTTAAAATGGAATGATTATTACATCCGTTTTATTCACTATAGACTTTGATGAAATGTTATGTGTCGCGAGGAAGAAAAAAATGCTTATAAACAATATGATTGAATTAAATGTTAATAATGTTAAAAATATGGTTTAGTATCATATAGGTTGTCAATGTTAAGACCTTCGTTATCAACTATTACATACAGTCTTTTTGTGAGAGACATACATACATACATACATACATACATACATACATACATACATACATACATACTAACCATGGCTTTTTATTGGTCGTATTACCTTTACTGTTGAACATTTAAGGTGGAAACATGAAGTCGCTAAAACACACACACACACACACACACACACACACACACACACACACACACACACACACACACACACACACAGGCCCATCACACACACAAGGTTATCATTATTATTTCCTCGTAACACATCACACACACACTGTATTCAAAGCTTCTGGTCGGACACGCAGGGCGGCGGGGCACAAGGCAGCCTTACAACCTTACAGCCTTACAGCCTTACAGCCTCCGCCTCCGCCTTACCCGCCCACCATTACTGAACTCACCCAGACTTCCGCTGCGCTACCCATCAATTTTATAAAGAACATACACGTGCCTAAGTATCTGCAGCCACCTTCCTGCCGCCCTTGCTAATTGACGTATTACTGTGTGCTTAGCCGAGTGAAATGAGCCAATTAGTCAATTTAAAATCACGTCAATTGCCATTCTATGATTTCTTTTTTAATATTTTATCCTCAACTGATATTATTTTTTTACCGTCAATCTGTGTCGCGAGGATGAGCGAGGAAGTCCAAATATTTACGATAAGATTAAATTGTTAGTATATTTCCCTCTTCAAACCCAACAACAAGAACAGTAGTAGTGGTAGTAGTAGTAGTAGTAATAGTAGTAGTAGTAATAGTAGTAGTAGTAGTAGTAGTAGTAGTAATAGTAGTAGTCGTAGTAGTCGTAGTAGTAGTAGTAGTAGTAGTCGTAGTAGTAATAGTCGTAGTAATAGTAGTCGTAGTCGTAGTCGTAGTAGTAGTAGTAGTAGTCGTAGTGAGCCATGCAGAAAGGAAAACAATTTTGATGTGTTGGTACAAATCAGACAGTGGTCGAGTAATAATTTTCATAACCTTTACTTGAGGTCACACTCCACAATACTACATAATTATTTCCTGTGTGAGTGTGGAGCTTCCGTCACCTCACCTCGGCCTCAACCAACCTGAGGGCAAATTCATACCATTATGCCTTTGTTCTAGTCTCAGGCGGAAGTTATTCAATTTGGCGCCAAAAATAAGGCCAAAAAAACACAGCAAGAAAAAATGGTTTGGGCGGTGTTGTGTGTGGTGAGTTAATGAGTGGACGTTAACGGGGATTCATACAGGATTTTGGGTCCTGTGGCAGAGTGACTACAACTTTTGGCGGGAAACACGTAGCTTTTACCGCACCAAACATTACTAACAGCTTCACCACAGTATAAGGGAGACTAAGGGAAAAAAATATATATACAAAAAAAAATCCGCTTATGTTGCCTCACATCCCACAACAAAATAAAATAATAAAAAATAAATACAGAATCAAGTAAAAGCGTTGGTTAGTTTTAGTGATGATAGTGTTTTGTGACTGTCTCTTACGTGTTCAAGTCATAGGAAGGTGTGTGTAAATAAAACAGAATTAGGTATACACAGTTCCAGAGTTTAGCAGTGAAAGGAATGTCAACTTAATGAACGAACTTAGTCAGCCTTATCACTGCATCACACTCAACATTCCCGTCCTGTCCTGTGATAACATACATTTCATCGTCTTGTGTCTCGGTAAGGGATGCTACTATGCGTTACAGAGGTCGTGTTACATTATATTTCAGGAATAACTATGTAACAAATTGTTGGAGTAGTCTCATACTTTTGACAGAGACCGTTTCAGACCTTCCTGTCCGTGGTCTGAAACTATTTATGTCAAAAATATGAGACTAATCCAACTGTTTGTTACACTACCTCTTAAACACACTCGTACGCTACATGTACAGTACAAGTTCCATTCAGGTGATGGACACACTTTTTTCAGAACACCTGGCTGGCTTGACTCACAATGTTACCTTTATTAACATTATATTCCTTCCTTCCAGTGTTACGTTATTTGTTATCGTCCTTTAGTTATCAAAAATACGGTTGTGTCTACTGGCTGCCTTCCTTTCTTATTTATTTCGTTCCCACAAGAAAAGGTTAACCGTTGCCCAGAGAGAGAGATGAGATAATATAAGAAAAGAAAGAGATAAAACAAAAAAGAAAGATGGAAAGAGAAAACTTTGGGTAAAGCAGATGGAGGAGGAGGAGACGGAGGAGGAGGAGGAGGAGGAGGAGCTAGAAAGAGAAGGAAGTGAAGAAGGTTAGGATATTGGGAAGAGAAAAAGGAAGAATGGAAGGAGGGAAATGGGATGAAGGTTTAAAGTAAATCGAGGCATGAAAAACACACAAAGGGAAGAAGAGAATGAAGGAGGAGGATAGAAAGGAAGAAAAGAATCAGTGGAGAGAGAGAGAGAGAGAGAGAGAGAGAGAGAGAGAGAGAGAGAGAGAGAGAGAGAGAGAGAGAGAGAGAGAGAGAGAGAGAGAGAGAGAGAGAGAGAGTAAAAGAGAGTGTCCTTTTAGTGAGTGAGTGTCCGGTGGGCGTCACTTGGTCATCTCCAACAACAACTTCTTCCATTACTTGTGCATTGTTCCTCCGCTCGCCTGTGTGTTATGTGCTGACGCTGCTGCCCTCGAGTGGTTTTTCCTTCTTCAGAAAACCAAACTCATCCTTAAATTTTAACCCTTAACTTCCCTTGGACCTGCCCGCCCTCCGCCGCCTCTTCTTATCTTCTCTTCCTATACTTTCAAAAATTTGGATTCTAGTTGAGGAGGAAAACAAGTTGGCTTCTCTCGTTTGGCTTTGTTGGAAGAAAAAAAGAAATGGCTGAAACTGCTCTATTTTGTGATTTTTCCCAGTT
The DNA here is from genome assembly GCA_029783475.1 of Metacarcinus magister. Taxonomy (NCBI): domain Eukaryota; kingdom Metazoa; phylum Arthropoda; class Malacostraca; order Decapoda; family Cancridae; genus Metacarcinus; species Metacarcinus magister. The sequence goes on from JAPQNM010000008.1 coordinate 51,245, forward strand.
TTTATTTCTTACGATGAATAACGATTGAATTCCCGCCGCTAGCTCCTTGGGCGTCCTTGAACACACTCCACGCCGCTCCTCCTTTACTTGGCGCAACTTCCAGCAGTCTCTCGTTCCCTCGATGTCATCTCCAGTGTGTGTGTACATACATACATACATATGTCGCTGCTCAGACGGCTCCTCATTCTCTGTCTATGCTCGCCCTTCCATCAGTACGTTACTTGAGCCTTGTAGTAGAAAATCATTAATGCTGTCACGTCTTGTTTTTGTGTGTAGTTAATAAGGTGAAATAAGTCTGGATTACCTTACACGCTCACCTTTATATCAATGTAAGCGAGCAAAGATGATGAATATTTAGATACTATATTCACTTTCTTCACTTTTGGTTCATCAGTAATCTCATTTAAGCTCCCTCAGTGTGCAGTTGTATTCCAGCGAGTCTGTCTGTATGTCTGTCTGTCAACTCTTCAGTAAATCTGGAAGCCGTCTCACCACGTGTCCACATTCTGTGTGTGTGTGTGTGTGTGTGTGTGTGTGTGTGTGTGTGTGTGTGTGTGTGTGTGTGTGTGTGTGTGTGTGTGTGTAAAGTGCGTGAACGTGTCATAGTTTCAGTAATTTAAGTGCTTCCCCGCTACACTTTAGTGGTTTGAGTCACAAATGGTTTGAGTCACAAATGGTTTGAGTCACAAATGGTCTGAGTACCAAAAAGACTGGTGCAGAAATATCTTGAGTATGAAATGTCTTCAGTACCAATCGCCTGAGTATCAAATGACCTGCACCTGTTCTTTCTCTCCCAGATACGTCGAAACAGCCTTGTGTTGTCTCCTTCAGAGTATCACGGAATCTTTATAATACGTGAACCTTTCCCTCCAGTCGCGTTCACCTCCCTGTCTTTACAAAGTGTTCCTGTGTTAACAGTGTTGTGTCGTCCTGCAGCTGCCTCGCCCAAGCCACACCAGGACACACAACGTAGTGTTCCCATACACAGAATATCACGGAATTACAAAAGCCGGTTAGGTTTTAAGATTGGTGGTACTAACAATACCACGTTTAACCCGTAAAACTGCCTACAAAAATATGCATCATTTGTTGGGTTGATGTAAGGTCTGTATAAATAAAATAAAAAATAAATCAAATCAAATAAAAAAAGGGAATACAAACACCAACATGCCCAGAGGTCCTTACTTGGCTGTTTCATTTCACTAATCTACACTAACTACTACTATTAGTGAAGGGATGGAACAATAGAAGACTCC
>JAPQNM010000008.1:60000-62500 GCA_029783475.1 Metacarcinus magister
ATGAAAAAAATATTGTAAACTTGTATTATTTTCTTTATATTTTCGCGAGGCAATGAAAAGTAACGTGTACATTGACGAACACTGGATTCATGTTTCAATCTTATAACATTCCCATTCACTATAAGACGAGAATAAGCTGCTCGTCCATGTCATTTGTAATTAATGCATTGGTAGTAAAAGGGAAAAAAATATATATACATTTTGATAAAAGTTTTGAATATTACTTCAACAAAATGTACCGAAAAAAGTGTATAATAAACATTAACTTCATTTGGATAAAAAGTTACCATTTATATACTCAAGTGAGAAGGGAAGCAATCCCCAACGCTCTTCACGTATACACATACAAACTTTTCCTCATCGTGTATATATATGAGTATTTATATACATATTGATCGATAGACAGACAGACAGGCAGGCAATGCATTACAACAAGAGTCAACAGTGTGATGTTCTGCAATGTAATTTTACCGCCGTGGGATTGTCCTCAAGTGTAAATCAAAAGCTTTGTACATAATTTGACAGTATTGGTGTCAATTATTATTATTATTATTTTTTTATATAACATTAAAAGGGTACTGGCTAAGGAACAACAAAAAAACGTAAAAAAAAAAAAATTCCGCTTGTCGCCAGACCCTGTAAAGAAGACAGTAGGAGAGATAAAAGCAAGGGTTGGAGATCCAGTTAACATTACTAGAGTTGTCTTGACACTCCTCGTTTGAAAGAGTTTAAGTCATAGGCAGGTGGAAAAACAGACAAAGGAAGAGAGTTCCAGAGTTTACCAGTGTAAGGGAAATGGTTGCAGGTCGCGCTGTGTTGTGTGCGTCAGATGCATAACTGTTATCAAAGAGGAACTTGTGATGTGTAAAGGTAAATATGAATAAAAGAAAGACAAGTGAGTGAAATCTTTGTGATGAAGGAACACAGGACGAAGCAGAATGACTTTATTTCTCTGAACGTTTTGACCACTAAATGTGTTCTTCAGAGAGAATACTTCCTAGTTTGGTATTCTCGGTGAGGAAGACAGTTAGTGGTCGAAAGTTAGAGAATTAAACAACTTCTTGGTGTGTGAGGTGCAGAAAAGCTACATACACTACATCTTGGTGTGTGTGTGTAGGTGTATGTGTACGTATATATATATATGTGTATGTGTTTATAAATGTATGATTTTTTGTATATCTAGTGTATAGGGAAGATATAAGTGGAGTGTATAATAAGGATATAGATTATGCATCGTATGTGTATTTATTTCACTGTTATTCAATGCGTGTATATCTATATGTATGGCTGACTAAAGGCTGACGGAAGTATGTGTGTCTGAGGCGTTACATACTACAAACATGTGTCAATTAGAAAGGTGTGTGTTAAGTGGAGTAAGGTGTTAACGTGTGATTTAAGTGAATGAGGGAAGGACAGGTAAGGTATAGGAGGAGGAGGAGGAGGTAGAGAAGGAGAAGTAATATATGGTAACTAGTGGTAATAATAATAATAATAATAATAGTAATACTAACAATAATACTACTAATGTACACTTTATCATTGGAGTTATATCTGGGTGTATTTAGGAGGTGTAGGCTGTGTATTGGGTGTGTTGGGAGGCTGTAGATGGATTACTAGTGAGGAAACTGAAGGGAAGGAGAGAGGAGAGAAGGGAAAGGGAAGTTTTGAATGAGCGATGGTGGTTCAATGTATGTGTGTATGTGTGTGTATGACTGTATGATAAGTATGGTGACTGTATGTATGTATGTATGTATGGTGTAGCTGTATAATGTTTAGTCTCCCTATAATACATATAATCAATGCAAGATACACTAATAATAATATATAATCAATAACCACAATGACCAATGAATCAACGCATCACCAAATGAGCGAAAAAGTCCACAACATAACACTGACTTTCAGCATTCATCGGACAAAATGGGAAAGACACTCAATCATAACAAAAGAGTACAAAGGAAGAACAGACAGCAGCAACCTCACTGGATTCTTATCTCTTCTTTTCTGAAACAACCTAATGAACGATTGATTCCACAACCTAACACTGACTTTCAATCGAACAGCATACGAGTGATGCTTAACTACTACTAACTACTACTACTTAACTACTACTACTTAACTACTACTACTTAACTACTACTACTTAACTACTACTTCTTAACTACTACTACTTAACTACTACAACCTGCACACACGTGGCTTCCTTCCTACAGTCATACTCACACACTTGACAAGCACTCGGCCCCCAGCACCGGCCGGGACCGCAGCGTGTCACCGCGGGGCACGCCATGTCAGCGGGGCAGGGCCGGCACTCCGACTCAGGACTGTTCCTCTGTGTGACGGCAGGGTGGAAAGGCGGGAGGGGGGGGGGAGAAAGAGGTCATGTTAAGTCAGGTCAGATTATGTCAGGTTAGCTTAGCTTAGCTTAGGTTAAGTTAATTTGTCCTTTCTAATATGTCAAGTTTTTATGTGATACATATATATATATATATATATATAT
>JAPQNM010000008.1:72500-75000 GCA_029783475.1 Metacarcinus magister
GCAGAAAGAGAACGATGAAGGGAAGGAAAATGAGCAGAAAATTGAGGAGGAGGAGGAGGAGGAGTCACTTAGCAGATCACCACGCCAACACACTCCAACAGTATTACCATCGCTTGACATACATCTGCCCAGTGTTGCCATAAAAAAAAAAAAACGAAACGAAACGAAATGACGCCAAAAAAAAAATTAAGTAAAAAAAATCCCCCAGGAATTTTTAAAATGTTGTATTAAATAGTTATTAGAAATCTTTATTATATCCACATACGAACCACTAAATATCACGTATCTACTTGTATTGATTGACAGTGATATGAAGTGTGCACGTGTATCCTGATCGTCTGAAGCACGTAGCGGGTTGTATATGCACGTAAGGAGGCTGTTCTGGCACGTATTGTTAAGCCTGTACATAGATAGTGATGATGATGATGATGAGGATGATGATGATGATGGTGATGATGGTGATGGTGATGATGATGATGATGATGATGGTGATGGTGATGATGATGATGATGATGATGATGATGATGATGGTGATGATGATGGTGATGAAGATGATGATGTTGTCACCAATACTCAAACATACGATAGAGTGGACCTTTCTGCAGCTGTAACCTCTGTGTGTGTGTTACCTTGTTGGAAGTGTGTCTGTATGTACGTGTGTGTGTGTGTGTGTGTGTGTGTGTGTGTGTGTGTGTGTGTGTGTGTGTGTGTGTGTGTGTGTGTGCTCCCCCGTGACATGCCTCCAGCCTGACGAGTTTTATCCTACATTTTAAGGGTTTTTGTTAGCAAGTGTAGAATTGAGGGAGGGAGGGAGGGTAGAATTGAGGAAGGGAGGGGGGGAAGGGGGGGTATGGGCGTCATGCAGGGGCGGGGTGGGCGTGCATGGGTGTCTATCTTTTACTTCATCACGTCATAAACCTTTCCCCCTCGTCACTTGTTCGTCAATTCGTCCATAAAGTGGAATTATGAGATAGACTTAACACAGTGCACAGCCAACCCCGTTAACGTTATCCCCGTAATAAGGAAGATATTAAGCTGCGCACCAAATGGTTGTTTTATATTGGTGACGCTGTACCAGGCTGACGCGGCTCACCTCATTGGCACACACACACACACACACACACACACACACACACACACACACACACACACACACACACACACACACACACACACACACACACACGTACAGATGAACCTCGTCATTAATCTGGACAGTGAATGTTTTAATCCAAATGAAAGGAAATAACACAACACAATGCAACACAGTGTTTCAGCGATGGCAGGCAGGCGGGCAGGCAGGGAGGCAGGCAGGCAAGCAGGGAGGCAGGGAGGCAGGCAGGCAGGCAGGCAGGGAGGCAGGCAGGCAAGCAGGGAGGCAGGCAGGCAGGCAGGCAGGCAGGCAGGCAGGCAGGCAGGCAGGCAGGCAGGCAGGCAGGCAGGCAGGCAGGCAAGGCAGGCAGGCAGGCAGGCAGGCAGGCAGGCAGGCAGACAGACAGACAGGTGAGATAGACAGGCAGACAGACAGACAGGCAGACAGGTGAGACAGACAGACACACAGACAGGCAGACAGGTGAGACAGACAGACGGGTGAGACAGACAGACACACAGACAGGCAGACAGGTGAGACAGACAGACAGACAGACAGACAGACAGGCGAGACAGACAGACAGACAGACAGGCAGACAGGTGAGACAGGCAGACAGACAGGTGAGACAGGCAGACAGACAGGTGAGACAGACATACAGACAGACAGACAGACAGACAGACAGACAGGTGAGACAGACAGACAGGGCCGTGCCAGGTTGAGGCAGACGAGCACACTTACCTTCATGCCGCGACATAACATGAACTGAAATTATTGTATCAGACATGAAGCTTTTAACTGAAACTGTTTTACGATCGTTCTAATGTAATGATTTGATGAGAGCTGCCATTTAATGTGTGTGTGTGTGTGTGTGTGTGTGTGTGTGTGTGTGTGTGTGTGTGTGTGTGTGTGTGTGTGTGTGTGTGTGTGTGTGTGTGTGTGTGTGTGTATCTGTCCCTCTGTCAAGTCTCTTCACTCATATGTCCTCAACTCCTTCACCAGGTGTCATGTATACTTTTCCCCGCTTGAAGGCCGCTGCACCTGAGTAGTGAAGGTGGTGGCCCCGCACACCACACCAACCTAACACAACCACTCACAGGGTCACACTGTCCTCAAGGATGGGTCTGTGTGGGTTGTGTATGGGTCTGTGTGGGTAGTGTATGGGTCTGTGTGGGTAGTGTATGGGTCTGTGTGGGTAGTGTATGGGTCTGTGTGGGTAGTGTATGGGTCTGTGTGGGTAGTGTATGGGTCTGTGTGGGTAGTGTATGGGTCTGTGTGGGTAGTGTATGGGTCTGTGTGGGTTGTGTATGGGTCTGTGTGGGTAGTGTATGGGTCTGTGTGGGTAGTGTATGGGTCTGTGTGGGTAGTGTATGGGTCTGTGTGGGTTGTGTATGGGTCTGTGTGGGTAGTGTA
>JAPQNM010000008.1:82500-92500 GCA_029783475.1 Metacarcinus magister
ACACACACACACACACACACACACACACACACACACACACACACACACACACACACACACACACACACACACACACACACTACATATATCTAGTATGATATTTAACAAAGTAACATTGACTTGTAAAAAGATTAAAGGTGAATAAATAGTCCCGAGAAATAGGTAATAATAGACCCAATAGTACTGCTAGGGTTAACGAGAGAGCGCGGCCCCTCTCACCAAGTAGCTGCCGTGAGCCAGGATCAAACTTGCAACCTTTAGGCCACAAGTCGAGGCACTGTTCAAAACACCATCACTTAAGAAGGAAACATAAAAACAATATAAAACGGGTGACGGAATCTAGAAGGAATCACAACACACACACTGAATGCCAGAACCTAAGATGTAAAGTTTCTGATCCTCTCTCTATACAACGAGGACTAGATACACAAGGGGACGGCGGTGCTGGGCGAGGCTTGGTGAGGCTTGTGGGTAAAATAGGAGGCTGAGGATGGATAGGAGGAGACTTGCTGGAGACTGGAATGTGGTGAAAGGTGAAGGAAGTGAAAATGAAGATGATTTTGCTGAAGTAAAGTTAAGCATTCAGGGGAAGGGAAGGGAGGCTGTAGAGAGAATCTTGATGAAGAGGAATAAGGAAAGAGAGAGAGATAGACAGAGAGAGAGAGAGAGAGAGAGAGAGAGAGAGAGAGAGAGAGAGAGAGAGAGAGAGAGAGAGAGAGAGAGAGAGAGAGAGAGAGAGAGAGAGAGAGAGAGAGAGAGAAGGAAGACAAATTAAATGAATAGAGGAGGATAGAGAGAGTTAATGTAGAAGAGAACAAACATATTATAGAAGAGTATAAAAAGAAAAAAGAAAGGAGGAAAAACAGCAGAAAAAAGTGTAGAGGAAGGGAAGGGGAGAGAAAACTGGAGAGAATAGATACAAAGAGTGTAGAAAGAGAAGAGGAAAGAAGAAGAGGAGGAGGAGGAAGAGGAGGAGGAGGGTGAAAGCACAGCAGAATGGAAGGGAGATATTTTTTTCAAGGACAAGGCCGCAGACACACACACACACACACACACACACACACACACACACACACACACACACACACACACACACACACACACACACACACACACACACACACACACGACGCCTCCATCAATTAAAACAACATTGCGAACTGAACTGGAAACGTAAAATAAAAACGAAATATAATAATAATAATAATAACACACACACACACACACACACACACACACACACACACACACACACACACACACACACACACACACACACACACACACACACTATTTCTTGACGTGTTTATTGAGTCATTCACTCATTTTTATTTTATTTGTCTTATTTTTTCTTTGTGTTCTTGCTTTCAAAACTGTAATATTGACGAGGCAGTGTTGGTGTGTACGTCTTGGCCTTACCTATAGTGTGTGTGTGTGTGTGTGTGTGTGTGTGTGTGTGTGTGTGTGTGTCTGTCTGTCTGTCTGTCTGTCTGTCTGTCTGTCTGTCTGTCTGTCTGTCTGTCTGTCTGTCTGTCTGTCTGTCTGTCTGTCTGTTTCTCTAATGCCGAAATGGACGTCAACTTTTGTCGAGAGAGAGAGAGAGAGAGAGAGAGAGAGAGAGAGAGAGAGAGAGAGAGAGAGAGAGAGAGAGAGAGAGAGAGAGAGAGAGAGAGAGAGAGAGGGAGAGGGAGAGAGAGACATATATAAAAATAAAGAAAAAAAACGAAAGAAAAAGACAGGAGAGGGAAGAGAAAAAGAAAAGAAAAGAGAGCGAGAGGTAATTTGAGTGAGAATTTTTTTTTATTATTATTATTTTTTTCCTGTGACAAACAAACAATGTGATAATAACTAACATTTGTGTCTCGATAACCTGGAGAGAGAGAGAGAGAGAGAGAGAGAGAGAGAGAGAGAGAGAGAGAGAGAGAGAGAGAGAGAGAGAGAGAGAGAGAGAGAGAGAGTGAGTGGCAGCGGTCAAGTGTTACACGATAAGTATTTTTAGACGAATGTGGAAGAAACAGACGCAAGGAGGAGGAGGAGGAGGAGGAAGAGGAGGAGGAGGAGGAGGAGGAGGAGGAGGAGGAGACGGCCTTTGTACTCTCATCTCTTCCTCCATTCCTCTTCCTTTACGTTGTGTTTATCTTCCTTTCTTTGCATTCCTGTTGCGTTGTACTTGATCTTTGTACTCTTCTATCAGTGTTCATTCCCGTGACCTCGTTTTTGTGTACCTGTGACCTGAAATAATGACCGTGTTACCGTCCTTGACCTTGGCTCTGTGTGTGTGTGACTTCAGTTTTTGTAAATAAGACTTTTTTTAATTATTTTTTTATTATTATTTCGTCTCGTCTTCCCGTCCTCGTGTCTCCGTGTATTAATCTTTGTCTCCTTTCACCTTGTCCTCGCGTTTGTTTTTGTTGTTCCAATCACGGCTTCGTCCTTGTATTTATGACTCCTTCCCTCCCTTGGCGTCCCCTCCCAGCGGCCCCATCACCACCATTCCCCAAGGCGAGCATCCCTCCCTCGCAGACACTCCTGGATGTGGAATGGTTGGCTGCAAAGGATGTGTGTGTGTGTGTGTGTGTGTGTGTGTGTGTGTGTGTGTGTGTGTGTGTGTGTGTCGCAAACTTGTATACAAACTTTGAGTGAACTGCCGAAGGACACTGACTGACTGACTAACACAGACACACAGCAGACAAGCGGGAGTCACGTCAGTCATTAGTACTTGTAAATAAGACATAGAAGGTGTGTTGCATAAAACACATTTAACTTGTGCTGCTTCACCCGACTTAAACGTGATTCAAAGAAGACCTTCAGTGTTAATTAATGATATCTATTGTTTGTTAAGAGAGACGCAGCCTTCTGAGTCGTGTGTGTGTGTGTGTGTGTGTGTGTGTGTGTGTGTGTGTGTGTGTGTGTGTGTGTGTGTGTGTGTGTGTGTGTGTGTGAGAGTGCTCTATAGGGAGAGTTCGAGGCCAAGATGAACAAGATAGCTTTGGGGAGGGACTGGACTGGACTGGGCCGGGCGGGGCGGGGCGGGGCGGAGCGGGGCGGGGTTGATGGGTGGGAGAGCTGGAATGGAAAAGAAGGGAAGGGAAGGGAAAGACAGGGAAGAACACGAAAGGGAAGAGAAAAGAAAGGAAATGGACTAGAATGGAAATTAAATGGAATGGAAGGGAAAGGAAAGGAAATTGGAAGGGAAGGGAAGGGAAGGGAAGGGAAGGGAAGGGAAGGGAAGGGAAGGGAAGGGAAGGGGAGAAGGTCGTGGGTATGCAGAGTGGAAGGAAGGGGTTGTGGTTGCCTGCTGGGACGACTCTCCTTTGCATATATTTATTTATTTTTTTTTTCTAGACTAGAATGTAAAATTTCTGAGGTATTTTTAAACAGTATTTAAACGAAATTTTCTCCGAAACTTGTTTACTAGATATATATGAAAATTAAATTACCTTTAAAAGTTAACATATAGGATGATAACAAGTACAGATAGTTATCAGACAGTTATCTTTTCCCAGGTTGAGAAAAATATCCAAGAAAGTTAAATGAACGAAGTGAATGTTGTAGTATCACACGGAGTCTTCAGTTGAGTGTTGTCTTGAGTCTTGGTTTAGTGAGTGAGTCGCCTTAACAAGTCTTTACGAGTCTTACCTTGACCTTTACCGCCTCTTAATGTTTGTTATGGTAAGGTTACGCTTTACATCGGAGGCTTCTCATTGGTTGTCTTGAAGAAGATTGCCTAATTCTGCTGATGAGATGCCTGCCGGGGAAGGATGGCAGCTCTGACATCCTCCACAAATCCACCGAGACCTTCCAACACCTGCAGGATGTTGTAGTCAACCGCACCACCACCAGGGTCAAGCTGGTTCAGCATGACCCTCATAGCAACACCCTGTGTGGCGTAGTCATGGGCTGCCCTCTTCGTCTGCCCACGGAACTAATGCTACGCCATCCCAAGTTGAGGAAGCTGCCCCCTGCCACACACCTTGCACCAAACAGACCACACACCAAGTCACCGTCATACTACGTGGTCCTCTTCCACCCCAGTTGTCCTTGGGCAGCTGGGGGACTTTCTACCTCCGCCCCTGGGTGCCCGAACCACTGCGGTGTTACCGCTGCCACCCCTTTGGTCACCATCAAGCCTGCTGTGCAAACGTCATCAAGTGTGGGATGTGCAGCGGATCCCACGAAACACAGGAGTGCCTGGTTAAGTATAAGACAAAATAAGACATTGTCCACCGTTGTTCCATTGTAACCACCACACCCGCCACGCCTGGAACAAGTCCTGCCCTGCCCGCCTTCGCCTCGTGGAACGGGGTCGTGAACGGCAAGCTGTTTGAGTTGCAAACCAGCAGAAAACCACCACAATCCCAGCACCTCCCGGTACTTTAGTGTGGTGGCACCAACTACCCACGGCTCCACCACCTGCACCCCCCCCCCACCGCTGCGGCCCTGTGCCACCCACCAATCACAAGCCTTCCCGCCCGACGATCACCACGCATAACTCGTTCCACTCAGACGATCGTCCCGCTTTCCACCACTCATTACCTCTTCACCTCAGCAAGTCCTCTGCAACGCACAACATTGACGGGCTCTAGATAGCCCGTGTGTCCCCTAGATGGGAACACGATAGACAACCAACCAATCAAGTCCTCTGCACTTCCTGCACCCAGACACCCGCCATGTCTCCGCAGACTTCCCCTTCAGCGTACAGTGAAGAAACACGCTACTACCAGCTGCCAGCAGAGGCCTTCCAAGCCATTGGTGATACTCACCGGTGCTCTTGGCTTCCTTGTCTCCCCTGCCATCTTGAGCCAAGCTATACAGACAGTCATTGACAAGTACCTAGACAAGATGAGGACTTGCTCCATCTCCTCAAACATCTAACAGCTGCCCTCTACAAACCTGCACTTCACTCACTGACTCTTAGCTAGCTAGCTGTCCTTCCCTATGAAGGAGAATAGAAAACAACAACAAGATTGGTTGTCACGCTACCATGCATTCCTAACACGCTCTTTGCTGTTCTTATGGAATCTTAACGAATGCTCGACCTGCTTTTATTAAGTCGATGGAGAATTAAGTTCGAGGAGGAAAAAAATTGAAAAAAAAGACTTAAGTATACGTTAAGTAAACGCACTTAACTTTTATTTTTATTTTTTTCCCTGAATAAGTTTTCCTCGCCACCACCTGACAGATTCTCGCAGCTCATGTTTATTATTTGTTACCTGTCTCTGGTGTGTGTATTAATAAAACATTTAAGTAAGAATCTCTCTCTCTCTCTCTCTCTCTCTCTCTCTCTCTCTCTCTCTCTCTCTCTCTCTCTCTCTCTCTCTCTCTCTCTCTCTCTCTCTCTCTCTCTCTCTCTCTCTCTCTCTCATTACGGGTTGTCTTGTCTTAAACTAACAAGAGAGAGAGAGAGAGAGAGAGAGAGAGAGAGAGAGAGAGAGAGAGAGAGAGAGAGAGAGAGAGAGAGAGAGAGAGAGAGAGAGGAGAGAGAGGACGAGAGAGAGAGAGAGAGAGAGAGAGAGAGAGAGAGAGAGAGAGAAGAAAAACAACCAGGGAGACGCTCATAATACCTTCCTTCACCAAAGCACTTTAAGAGGCTTCGTTTTTTTTTTCTTCATAATTCGTTGAAAACTAATAATCATCATTTGACACTCAGAGGCTGAACGGTGCTTGCTTGCCTGAATTCCCGCCAAAATAAGGGACAATGTTTACTCGTATGACTTCTCTGCATTGCATTATAATCGTCTGACCTCGTACGCACTACCACTATACTACACTATACTGCACTATACTACTACACTACCAGCCACGTCTCCCAGTTCCCTTCAGGCCTCGATGAGTTGAGTCCACTATATAGGAAGGTGACACGCGGCGAGGTGGTGAGGGCGTGGGGTTCAGAGTGGAATATTAGTGTCCTCGAGTATCATTAGTAATAATTGGTATATGGAGTTGAGGGCAAGACACAAAGAGACGCAGTGATGTTTATAAGGTGAGGAACTATAATGGACCGTCACGTGGAGGTTACCTTTGTATACTGTTAGGCTTAGAAACTTGTATATAAAACAGTATTTTAAACGATAATGAATGTTTGCGAATCACACACGTTGGTAAGAATATCTGAGGCTGTTGACACCTTCACACCCTGACACACTGACACACTGACACACTGATACCCTCACACCCTGATACCCTCACACCCTGATACCCTGATACCTACACCACATTGTCCAGCTTTATAACGACACCTTCACCAAAGAATCACTCGTTTATCACTCACATTTTGCTTCTTAATAGTCACGTCTATACACAATGCCAATGTCACATCACCTCTAATGTGTGTATACATAGTTTGTGTTTTGGTGAATTCATCTAAGTATTTTTTTTTTGGGGGGGTGGGGGGTAGGGGGGGACCATTCAAAAATCTTAGTTTTACCATAGAAAATATAAAGTGTAGCTATCTTTTGTTTTGGTTTGGTTAATACATTTTCTATCTATCTGTCTGTCTGTCTGTCTGTCTGTCTGTCTGTCTGTTGAAGGCGCTGAAGATGAGGAGGCGAACAAAACCTTCCTGTGTCAGTGTATTATTATTATTATATATTTACAGTAGTAGTGACTGGGCCTTGCAGAACGTCCTTGTAATGTCACGTCCAGGGTAATGTTATTCTGTCCTTATTGCAATGTGTGAAAATTATTACTCGACTGTTATGAAGGCAATTATATCATTTTTTATTTATTTATATAGAGTTAATATGCATGTAGGTACAGATACGCGCGTGTGTGTGTATGTGTGTGTGTGTGTGTGTATGCTTGTTTTCGTGTGTGTGTATGTATATGTATGTGTGTAAACTTTCCTTGCCTATGAAGAAATATTAATAACCTAATCATACCGTTCTGTCACCTCACGCAATGACAACAAAAAATCCTTTACTTCATCGATCACTACTTGGCTGTCTGAGGTTCCTAACAAAAAAAATATATATTACTCCAGTCAGTCAGTCAGTCAGTCAGCAGCTCTTACTCTTCCTCTTCCCTCAGCAGTTACCACCGTCAGCACTCTACCAGCCCACTCCCCTTCCCCCTTCCCCCCTTGAGGCACGTTCCTTACTCTCCAGATTCCAGTGCAGGTAATCTAATGTCGAGCGCAGCTGTGCAAATCTGATTCTGGTTCACATGTGTTGCTGCTGCTGTGGGTGGGTTATCTCGCAAGATTACTGTGTGTGTTTGTGTGTGTGTGTGTGTGTGTGTGTGTGTGTGTGTGTGTGTGTGTGTGTGTGTGTGTGTGTGTGTGTGTGTGTGTGTGTGTGTGTGTGTGTGTGTGTTTTCTCTCTCTCTCTCTCTCTCTCTCTCTCTCTCTCTCTCTCTCTCTCTCTCTCTCTCTCTCTCTCTCTCTCTCTCTCTCTCTCTCTCTCTCTCTCTCTCTCTCTCTCTCTCTCTCTCTCTCTCTCAGTATTAAATCATTGCAAATCGTTGTAATTACTTCGTGGTGTCATTCTCAGCAGCTCAGTGAAACATTTTAATACCACATTTACATAATAATTTTAATGGATCGGTGTTTTTTTTTTTATACAATAAGTTATGGAGCAGCAGACACCCTAAGATTTATCCTCTAATTGTATGTTGTTGTTGTATTTTTAGAGGAGACATAATGTGAAATATCTTACGTTCTTTAAACTGCCTTAATTTTTTTTTTTAATCATAGTTTCATCGCTGTAAATACTAATTGGTTTTGGAGCTGAAAGTTGTGATCATGTGAGTTTATCTGATCCTGATCCTCCTGCAAACAATAAAATAATAATATTCAACAAGCATATTTTCGATATTTTCAACAAAACAGAAAGAAAAGAGAAAGAGAGAGAGAGAGAGAGAGAGAGAGAGAGAGAGAGAGAGAGAGAGAGAGAGAGAGAGAGAGAGAGAGAGAGAGAGAGAGAGAGAGAGAGAGAGAAAAAAAACCAGTATTGACTATAGACCAGTGAGTCTTGTCCACCAAGGCGGCGGCGGTACACACTACACACACACAACGCTTCCAAACACTAACACTACCAATGGATAATACTTTCAATCTTTAATACAAACTCTGCAGCACGATGCCTTACAAACAGAGAAAGTGTCTTCATTCAAACTTAATTAAAGGCCACACTACTTAAATGAATCGTAACACGTGGTAAGTAATGCAAGGTAATGAGTGTCACGCTGGCAGTCACGAACCCGGCAAGACGATGCGCCCTGCTGGTGTGTGTGTGTCTAGTGTGTGTGTGTGTGTGTGTGTGGCGCCGCACCGACACCACCACCACCACCACCACCACCACCTCGTGAACCCATCGTTACTGTACACTCGAAACAGAACCACTGCAAGGTGAACCAATGGCCACAACCAGAATAATATAAATACAACAAATATAATGAATAATGCTAAATGATGTTTAAATATACGTATACAAGTAGATATGAATAACTAGCTTTCTATTAGCATACGTATGTGTGTATAAGATACTTAGTGAGAGTGTTGGTAGTGGTGCAGTGTGTGTGGTGGTGCGTGGAGGTGATTGAGGTGCTGGCCCGTGATAACCTGCATGTGTTATGCGGCTCACTGCTAATGGTGGTGTCATGTAACAGTTGAAGAAAATTGTCCGCGTGTGAGGCTGCCGCATTAACTTGACTGTTTCATTGTTACACTCGTCACTTGATTATTCCTTCCAAGCATGGCGTGATGTTATGTTTGAGTTGTTACAAACACCATTCACTGTCCACGAGTGTCCTGATGCATTCACTTGACAACGCGAGTATCACTTATCACTTCTCAAAGTTACAATGTATCATTATCATCTCATTGTACAACATAATGAACACTGTGTTTCGTTAAAGTGTTACATTATGTTGTTACACTCAGTTCTTGTCATCATGAGTTAGGAACAAAAACTATTCACGTGCACACACCACCTTCAGCCGTGCACACATCACCTTCAGCCGTGCACACACCACCTTCAGCCGTGCACACACCACCTTCAGCCGTGCACACATCACCTTCAGCCGTGCACACATCACCTTCAGCCGTGCACACACCACCTTCAGCCGTGCACACACCACCTTCAGCCGTGCACACATCACCTTCAGCCGTGCACACATCACCTTCAGCCGTGCACACATCACCTTCAGCCGTGCACACATCACCTTCAGCCGTGCACACATCACCTTCAGCCGTGCACACATCACCTTCAGCCGTGCACACATCACCTTCAGCCGTGCACACCGTCACACCGTCACACCGTCACACCGTCACACCGTCACCTGCTCGGCTCGATCCGTAGAGGAAACAAACGACTTATTTTTTGTATTTTACTTTTTTTTCCATAAATGGTTCCTTCTCTCCCCCTTCCCTTCTTCCCCCCCGTCCCCTCCCCCCCCTCCCTCCCCCCCGTCTCGTCTCGTCTCATCTCGAAGCTTCGTTTTGAGTTTGGTTATTGATGTATTGCAGTGTTGGATGGCCAGGATGTATACAACCTTGACCTGCCAGGCTCACTGACGCAGGTCACAGCCAGGTCTCACTCCAGCCCCGCCCCCCCTCGCCCCGCCCCGCCCCCTCGCCCCGCCCTCCCTCGCCCCGCCCCGCCCCGCCCCCCAAGCCGTGCCGCCGCAGTGACAGTGGTGCAGACAAGAGAACTTAGACTTTCTCAATGTTTTTTTTTTACCTTTTGAAACATTTTCTCCACCATTTTAATGTTTTACGTTGTTGTTGTTATTATTATTATTATTATTATTATTATTATTATTATTATTATTAGTAGTAGTAGTAGTAGTAGTAGTAGTAGTAGTATTGTTATTATTATTATCGTTATCATTATCATCATCAAAACATATTTTCAATTAAACACTATTTATTTATTTCATCATCATCACCATCATCATTATTCATATCAAACTTAACATGCAATGATCTGAAACTGCAAATCATTTAAATCCGGTGCAAAAAAAATAAACTAAATTATCACACATATATGTATGTATGTAC
>JAPQNM010000008.1:95000-107500 GCA_029783475.1 Metacarcinus magister
GAAGGTAATAACCATTTCGGGAAACAAAAAAATACACTGATAGATGTTTCCGTGACCAGTATTTCATGCAAGGATTTACAACGGCGTTTCTTGGCCTTTTCCGAGGTGAGTGAATTTAAAACTTAGATTCAGACAACTTAACACACCTTAAAGTCAAGTTAAATTCACTTAACATCCTCTTGATTCGATCGCAAAAAATACATTTATTACAAGACAATTAAGTGAAAGAAAAATATATTCTTAATCATTTGTTTTTTGTGCGTTCTTGACGCATGTGGTATAAAAGATAAGGCAAATAGTTTATTAAAAATTATATTAGTTTGGTTAATGTGGTAACGTGTTCAATTCAGTTCATTCTCATCACCTCAGGCTTGGAATAGAGACTTAGAAATATTGGATGAGAATGTTGTGCCAATGTTCGATCATAGAAACTGTAACGAAACAGAGGAAGGACATGAGTTTATAATATCTCTATCTCTCTCTCTCTCTCTCTCTCTCTCTCTCTCTCTCTCTCTCTCTCTCTCTCTCTCTCTCTCTCTCTCTCTCTCTCTCTCTCTCTCTCTCTCTCTCTCGTTATTTTCGGGCGAGACAACCCATAATGAGAGAGAGAGAGAGAGAGAGAGAGAGAGAGAGAGAGAGAGAGAGAGAGAGAGAGAGAGAGAGAGAGAGAGAGAGAGAGAGAGAGAGTTGGCTAGAGTCGTGCTGTCTGGCTGGCATTACATCAAACAAATATTTTCATGACAGCATCAATCGTAACAAAACTCTCGGCGTCGCGAGTTTTTCTCCAACGACCAAATATTATTGTTCTACGGAAGCTTAAGTTCTGCAGCGCCAGGCGACGTGGGCGACTTTGAACCCCGCGATGTAGGTCTTATCAGGTACATACTCTACTCTACTTTACTTAGTGTTGCTGTGCGCCGCGCCTTGACACTCCTCAAATTTCCTAGCAAACCATTATTGACTGCAAGCTTCCGACAGGCGCTGGATGCTGCTGTTTGTGTCGTCATATTGTTCCTTTGTGTTCTAAGTCTTGATCTTGTTGTCTTAGGTAGATAATGATGCTTCGTTCCTCTTCGTTAATTACGTGTACCGACTAAAGGATATGAAGTGTTTTTTTCTATAAAGTTTTGATTGATCTTTGTAAGTTGGTTATTAATGCCTCTTTTTTTCTCTCATTTTCTTGTTCATGTGTAAATGTTTGTGTTTTCTTTCTGTATTGAGTATTAGAATGAATAACAAGTAAGGTGTGAGTGGATGTGTAATCTTTGATGTTATAGATAATGAGTAAATAAAACAGTTTCTGGTGAATAAGTAAATGAATGACAGATTTTTTGTTTTGTTTTGTGCGCGTCCGTGTGTGTGTGTGTGTGTGTGTGTGTGTGTGTGTGTGTGTGTGTGTGTGTGTGTGTGTGTTGCGGAGCTGTGGTATGTTTAAGCTAAAAAAAAATATATATGATATTTAGTTTCCCTTTTTGAGACAAAATAAATTAAAAATATATATAATTTACAGATGGATGCGTGTGTCACCATGTCATAAACACATACACACACACACACACACACACACACACACACACACACACACACACACACACACACACACACACACACACACACACACACACACACACACACACACACACACACGGTTACGTTACATTAGCATGGCCGAGGACGGAGAGAGAGAGAGAGAGAGAGAGAGAGAGAGAGAGAGAGAGAGAGAGAGAGAGAGAGAGAGAGAGAGAGAGAGAGAGAGAGAGAGAGAGAGAGAGAGAGATAGTCCCACAAAAGCGATGTGTCTCTTTTTTTCTGTGCTGTTCACAACTTAAATTCTTTGTGTTGGAAGTGTCACAAAACCTCAAGTCTGAACCACAACTTTTTGAAGGAATTATTACTTATTTTTTCTCTTTCGTTTTTTCCTTTTGAGAGAAACACCAACTGGCATTAATTATTATATGTACACTCCACTGCATGCTGGTTATGAAAGGAGGAGGAGGAGGAGGAGGAGGCACAAATGAGTTAAGCGTATACGTCGGAATTTCGTTTTTTACCCAAGAACTAGTATACAAAATATCTTTTTTATGTTCGTTTGTGTGTTGAGTAAGAGGCTTACCTGTGCTGAGCTGCAGGTGCGTTGAGGCTGCGTGAAGCTTACCTGCTGAGGCGTGGATGAAGCTCAGGCAGCGGTGGCATGCATGGTGGGCGTGTAATATGTATATATATTGCAGCTGGAGGCGTTCACTTTTTAAAACTCGAAATAGAAATAGTTTTCAAGCCTAGGAGTGGACGTGTTTGGTGCCTCTTAACTAGCGATAAGTGAGGCGGCCGTGCCGCGCCGTGCACGTGCAGTTAGTTATCAGTGGGTCGTGCTGGTGTGAGTGGTGTAGTTATTGCGTAACCATCACCAAAATATTGACATAACCTTTGTGTGTATTGGACTTGTGACACATGCACACACACACACACACACACACACACACACACACACACACACACGCACGCACACACACATACACACACATACACGCTTGCAAAACTACCACCATCAGATGTATTATGCACTACACTACGTATGTCTCCCTTTTTTGTTTTTTTGGTTCAATTTCTTTATTCTTGAGGCACAGGTCGGTCGTCTCCTCTGCAGTGTAAATATTAGATTGTTCTTGGTCAGGAAAACGAGAGTTCAATAAGAGCCAAGCGTTGGGCCACAGTTCTGTCATCGCCACTCTTGAAGCTCGACCACGTTGTTTACAGTCCAGGGACGGCGGCGCTGCACCCAACCCTTGCACGGCCTGGAGCGCACTGAGACCTTCCCACCACGTTGCTGCCTGATATAAACACACACACACACACACACACACACACACACACACACACACACACACACACACACACACACACACACACACACACACACACACACACACACACACACACATACACACACACACATACACACACACACGCACGCAGTCACATACACACACACGCACACACTCACACACTTGCGCATCGCGTCCACACATTCCAGACAGAGAGAAAGAGAGAGAGAGAGAGCGAGGGAGGGAGTTTCATATCTCTGCATGGAAACAGCGTCATCGTGTATCCAAAAGGCAGAGCCTCGGCTCCAAGCGTCACCCCGCGCACAGATGCATGACCAACGCGACTCACCATCAACAATGGAGATCATGTCGCCGAGAACAAGAGTTACTCCTTGAGCCTTCCTGCGCCATGTGGCTGAAAGGTTGATGGTGTAGGCGTGCACTGCTTTAAGCGACGCCATCATACGCATATTTGTATGTTCAATTGACTTATATATATATATATATATATATATATATATATATATATATATATATATATATATATATTCCTCTGAAGGTATTATACTGGTGCAGGCCACGCCACCTCCACGCCACGTCCACACACACGCGCCTCCAGTAGGTTACCTCATCTAACTAAGAGCAACAAAAAGAATCATAGAAAAATACCAAGTGTAGCAAACGGTTATCTATATTGAGAACTGTTTGGAATGATAACATAGAAAAACAGAATCGATCTTATTATTTTTCTCAACTCACAACTAAACGTGAATGTCACCTTCACCTGATGTTAATTAGAAGGTAATCAGGTAAAGTGTCGGCGGGCAGGTGTGGAACGTAGCAAGCAAAGTGTTCTGTTCCTTATGCTACTCCGACGCCCGTCTACCCCACCTGCCTCACCTAACACGGTGAACACAACACTCACTTGTGTTAGGAAGGAAGGGAAAAGGTGTCCACGGTACTGTTTGTGTTGAACAATTTGTATTCCTGAAGGTTTGACTCTCTCTCTCTCTCTCTCTCTCTCTCTCTCTATATATATATATATATATATATATATATATATATATATATATATATATATATATATATATATATTTATCTCTCTCATAGTTGTTATCGTGAGTCTCGGTATGAACTTTGTACTCCGCCGTAAACACTTGGTGGTCTGACCCGCGGCTCCGCCTGGTGACGAGGAGGAGGCGTGGCACCGCAAAGACACACACGGATTATAACCATCAAGAGGACCGACTCAAAAGAGGGTTGGAGGAACATTTATATACTGTCTCTCCAGCTTCCCACAACCTTGTTTTCTGAACTTGACTAAATGGAGAGACTTTACCTGGTCATTTAATTGATTAATATACACACGGATTATAGCCATCAGAGGACGGACTGAAAAGAAGGTTGGAGGAACATTTATATACTGTCTCTCCAGCTTCCCGCAACTTGTCTTAGAACCTGACGAAATGGAGAGATACTTTACGTGGTTACTTGATTAATTGATATGAATGACTGTGTATTGAGGCTGATCAGGTGATTCTAATTCAGTACATTGTGAATTATTACGTTGTTTATATTCCTAATGATTACACTCTTGATATTCCCAATGAGAACGTCGTAGGTGTGTAAGCCGAAAGTTAATACTAATTCTGGAAACGATGTCACATTCACTTGCTGACTTAATTTTACACAAAAAAACTCGGTTTGCTAGAAAAAAAAATCTTTACGACATTAATGTATTCTCAAACCGACATTTTTAGTCACCATCATTGGGTATTGGACAAAAACTATCGCAAAACAAGCCATTATTAGGTACTCGATTATGATGTGATTAAAACAATTGACTCTCTCTCTCTCTCTCTCTCTCTCTCCTCTCTCTCTCTCTCTCTCTCTCTCTCTCTCTCTCTCTCTCTCTCTCTCTCTCTCTCTCTCTCTACGTGGTAACCGATGTTCTGGAGTTGAAATAAAGAAATCCTTATAAATAAATTGTCTTCGTAATCGAGTATGTATGACAATTGTACTTGATTCCGTCTGGTTACCATAGATACCTTCACACTATGCAAGGGAAGGCTGCGTGTGTGTGCATGTGCAGGACGTAAGCCACCTTCCTTCCCCTTCCTTCTTATCATCTAACTCCTTTCCTTTACTAAGTATGATGTGGTTTTTGGGGATCAATATTACATACCTACATTTGATCAAAAGGAGGAACGAACGACCCATTGAATTATTGCCACACATTCATTATTTAGTTTCAATTATTCTCATTATTCTCAATCCTCTCATCAGACACATTCAACCCCAATGGAAAAACAAAATAGTGAAGGTATCAATATTAAACATACACATGCACATTAACACACGTGGTGGTAATGTGATATCATAAGTAATTACAAAACTGTGTTGCTTTGAACCTTTAGAAACATAACGAGGCTTCATCTGGCACTTAACTCCTCGGCACACTCACCCGCCACGACTTGTAAATAAATACCCAAGTCCATACAAACCCGGGCATCGGACAGCAGCGGAAATCCATTATTTTCATTCGTGCGTTCACCAAAAGAAGCAGTAAAATGGATAATTGAAGCAGCGAGAATGACTGTGACGGGGTTAATGCAGCTTTGAACCTGTACGTCAAGTGACTCGAGTGTTTTGTTGAATCAGGTTTCGAGACAACGGCAGGGTAGTGGAGACGGTGCAAGTTCAGTTAGTGATCCGCGCTGCGTTGTGGTGGACGGACGGGATAGGGATAGGTGAGTGAAGGAAACATTGACGTGCATGTAATCCTCAATCCTTGTGTTTTCATCACCATAACCATAATTACCATTTTTACCGTGGAGTTACTGTGGTACCGGGCGGCAATGAAGCCAGTTTGAAGCCACTATTGCAAGGATGTGTGGCTGTATAACGCCTGCACGTGCCGCCCAACCCCGCCCAGCCCCGCCCAGCCCCGCCCCGCCCCGCCCCGCCCCGGCCACAACGGCGTCGTTTCACAGTGGTAATGGCGTGAAGGCAGTTTAGTGGGTGCAAGACTTACCTTCACGTGCAGCCGTGGCAGAAACACATGATATAGTTTTTCCTACGTTAGATTGTTAACTTTTATATCGTTTCGTAAGTTATCATGTTATTCTTTCCTTCACTTAAGTCCTGGTATGATATTTTCCCCCTTCACCCCCTCAGTAATGGTAGTTAAATAGTTTATTCGTTACTCCTCCGCTTTTTAGACAATCAAACATGACTATTAAAACTTACGATGCAAAGGAAAGGATGGAACTTAATCAGTCTTTTTATTCCAGAAATGAAAACTAGTCGGGAGTGAATGAGGACCGAGTCACTATCAAGTCACCTGTTACCCTGTCACCCCGCCACCCCGCCACCTCCGAGCCCCGTCACCCCGCCACCTGCCTTCCGTTATCTCACTCTAAGGTAAGTGTTTAGACTTTCATTTGTTTTTTCCGATATTTCTGCATAACTACTGCTCGGACGATATCGATATAAATATTAAGTAGTACATACTATACATAGTGTACTCAACACATCTGTGAAGGTTTCAGGCGGTGCTCACCATTATTTACCTGGTAAAGCATCTTTCAAATTATGTTTGGTTAATTGTTATGTTAGGTTAATTGTTATGTTAGGTTATGGTTATGTTAGGTTAGGTTATGGTTAGGCTCAGTTTGGTTAGGTACGGTTTGGTTCGGTTAGATTCGGTTATATAAGCTTTTTATATTTTATTACCCAAAAGTTAGGCATTTCACCCTAGAATTTTTTTGTCGTATTACCATATTATGTCCTATATATGATTATGATAACGAGCACCGCCTGGACCCTTGACAGGTGTGTTGAGCACCACTTCATATTTATATTGATATCGTACGAGCAGTGGTTATGCAGATTTACCAGCGTTCCTGCCCCGTGTGTTGAGGCTTCCAGTGACGCTCTGGATGCAGCTTGGAAGGTAGGGTGAGGCGGGTGGGCTCAGATTACGACTCCTAAACTGTGTACTGCGTGCGTTAAGGGTTCCAGTCCCGTGGTAGCGTCATTTGGTGGGAGAAGGTGCGCTGTTGGTAACACTGACGCGGTGATAATTATATTGTTTGTTTTCAATCTCAGGTTAGAATGGTTACACTTGATTTATTTTGTTTATTAATGTTTACTTGCGTACATAATCAATCTCTCTCTCTCTCTCTCTCTCTCTCTCTCTCTCTCTCTCTCTCTCTCTCTCTCTCTCTCTCTCTCTCTCTCTCTCTCTCTCTCTCTCTCTCTCTCTCTCTCTCTCTCTCTCTCCATTTTCTTTACTTCCTTCCATCCTTCCTTTTTTTTCCCTTGTTCATCCACTTTCCATTTTCAATTCATCTATTCTTCATTTCCTTCCTTCCTTCCTTCCTTCCTTCCTTCCCCTCCCTCCTTCCTTCCTCCCTTCCTTCCTCCCTTCCTTCCTCCCTTCCTTCCTCCCTTCCTCCCTCCCGTCAAGCCGCTTGTTGCTATAATTGATATAAGATATAAGAGCATCAAGGATCTAGGTTCACAGATGAAGAGGCGATGATAAAAAAAAGGATAATCTTGCCAATAGCGGCTCCTCACGGATCACCAAAATATTGACATAGGTGATAAGGTATGTAATGTACAACACGTTTGTGGTGGTTTTATTTGGGGGACGGCCTTAATTTGGCCACAGAGGCTCTTTTAAAAATCTGGTAGCTGCCTCAAATTCTAAGCCCACGCAGATGTTAAGTTATGGTTAAGTTAAGGTTGTTAGGTTAGCTTACGTTTAAGTTATAGTTAGATTAAGTTAGGTTAGGTTCGGTTCAGTTAGGTTCGGTTATATAAGCTTTTTCCATTGTATTACAAAAATCTAGAAAAAATCTATGGTTGAGAACCTAACTTTTAGGTAATAAAATGTAAAAATCTTATATAACCGAACCTGACTGAACCTAACCTAACCATAACATAAACGTAGCCTAACCTAACAACCTTAACCTAACCATAACTTAACATCTGTGTGGACTTAGAAGTTGAGGCAGCTTCCAGATTTTTAAAGAGCCTCTGTGGCCAAACGTGTTGTACATTACATATCTCATCACCTATGTCAATATTTTGGTGATCCGTGAGGACCCGCTATTAGTAAGATTTACCAAAAAAAAAATAGAAAATTAGGAAGGAAGTAACGCAGGAAGAAGATAAAAATATCACAAAAGAAAAGAATGATGAGACGAAATTATGACAGTGAGGGAAGGAAAACTAACGAAGAAAGGAGATAAAAGAAACGGGTGTAAAGGAAGGAATTATAACAGATGCATGCAATGATGAAGTGAAACAAAGGAAACATTGAAACAAGAAGAGAAGGAAGGAAGGAGGCGCTAAAGGTAGTAAACAAAAACATAAATAAAAAACAGAAAGGAAAGGATTGAATGTTACAAGCGGAGGTGAAATATTACACTCAAAGGAGGAATATTATTTTTAAAGATAAATGTTTCGAGTTAAATTACCTAAAAGTTCGCTATAAGTATAGTATTATAGAATTGTACAACATATCGTAAAATGATTTAAATTCGTTAGGAAATATATATTTTTGTTCCACACTTTACGGCTAACTAGAAAAAAATAATTAAAAAAACTGCATAAAATCTATAAAGTTGATATTGATTTTACAAACCCATGATTGAACGTGTCATTAAGATTAATTATGAACAAGCCTTAGCTGTTAATCATTACAATATTATACGTGGAAGTTAATAAAATGTGTTATTAACGGTGTAGTTAGGAGTGTGTAGGAGGCATGCTTTCTTATCCTCCTTTCTTACAGCTGGAGGTTAGTAATGCATTAAAGGTAGTGCGTTATACTTTTTAATGCAAATAATGAGCTTCCGGAGTTATTGGACCGCAGACAAAGGTGAATGGGTTGATCTGCCCGACGTGACAGAACGGGAGGCAGGATTCTGGGTTTTGTACCTTTATATATAATTACTAGTGTCCATTATCTTGACGCAGCAGCTGTTGTGGGGAAGATGAGGGAAGGTAATGTAAGCCACAGGAGTGTTCGAACACACGCCGCCACCCTCGGCCTATGTGCTTAAATGGCGCTGATAACTTATATGACAAAGAAATCAATAACCAAAATTGTACAGAGGATTGGATTAGGATATGCATTGAAAAAAAATGATGTGCGATATTTTTTCCAGCTATTTCTTATATTTTCGGGATATCTATCACGAACAAAATCTATTTATCAAAAAAGAAAAAACTCGCAAAACGAAAATCTCAATAAAACTATAAAAAAAAGTTATTAAAAATGTGTTTTTTCCTTTAGCGGTAATTCCATAAGGAACTTTTGATATTTTTTTCGCCAACGTTGATGGAAAGTATATCTACCATAATGATTTATGTTTTTATAAAAAGAAATTAATTCTATTTCTAGAGATGAAAGTTTCCAGTGTAATGACCTGAAGCTTCGCTGAAAGTATTACATTATAGGAATGCACAACATATTGCAAAATTATCTAAATCCGTTGGCAAATAGAATTTTTTTTCCCCAAATTTACGGCCGACTAGAAAAAAACACTTAAAAAACTCTGAAATCCATGAAGTTAGATTGGTTCTGCAAACCCACAAGTGTTTATAAGGTTGTTAAGCGTGTCGTTAAGCTTAGTTATGAACAGCCTTCAGGTGTTACAACCCATTACAAGACTATACGTGCAGGTTAACAATATAGTGGACTTTGTACCTGAGAGAGAGAGAGAGAGAGAGAGAGAGAGAGAGAGAGAGAGAGAGAGAGAGAGAGAGAGAGAGAGAGAGAGAGAGAGAGAGAGAAAAAATTCGAAGTGCTTAGAGATACGGCAGTACGTTGTTATCCGCTATTCGTACGGCCTGTACCGTATTATTTACCTGGTAAAGCATTTTTCAAGTTATGTTAGGTTGGTTATGTTATGTTAGGTTTGGTTAGGTACGGTTTGGTTCGATTTGGTTCGGTTATATAAGCTTTTTACCCAAGAGTTAGGCACGTGCCGTATCTATAAGCGAGCACTATGAGGATACGGCATTCGTTAGGTTATGGTTAGGTTTGGTTTGGTTCGGTTAGGTTCGGTTAGGTTCGGTTAGGTTCGGTTCGGTTAGGTTCGGTTGTATAAGCTTTATATATTTTATTACCCAAAAGTTAGGCACGTGCCGTATCTATAAGCGAGCACTTACAGGTACGGCTGCCGTACCTGTAAGCTGTGCCTTTTTTTTTCATTAATGCAGCAGAAATGCAAGAGACAAATATGTAGTTTGAGAGTAGCTCAAATAATTAGTAATAATTATAATAAACAAAATGCAGATAGTATATAATATATTTGCAAATAATAAGGAAAACAAAACAATAATTTCTAAAGTATTTTGAAGAGTAGCTCAATATTTTTTCCACCGTATAATTATTACAAGGTTAGGGATGCCTGTGTATCCGTGGTATGTTTTTGTTTTTTAATAAGATAAGAACATTATTCTATCACTAAGTTAGGATGAAAAATATCAAGACCGTCGGATGAAGAAAAAAAATAACCATTACATTTGTAGGAAATCAAATTATTCACTTAGAGATAGAATCCTATATATGGAAAGAAGATGAAGACAACGCAATCTAAAATAAGACTCAACAAGGAAGGACAACTCAACACTCGAAGGGACACTTAAATAAAACCCAAAAAACACCTTCTTTGATGAGCAGATTCAGAGGTAAACAGGAGCTTCTTGAAGAAAAGTTTGGTGTCGTCGTTCTTGAAAGTCTTGGGATGAGGCGATGGCGAGGTGGTGACGGATTGGTGATTGGTGATTCGTGATTGGTGCACGGAGACAAGATTCTTACCAATCAAAAATCACGGAATATTCATTGCAGCCAATCACGTTGAAGGGAAATAGTGTGTGAATGAAGTCGTCAGTGAGTTTTTTTTTTCGTGCGTGTGCGTGTGCGTGTGCGTGTGCGTGTTCAATCACTTCTAGGTAACTTTCTGCCGCAAATGTTTGGTTTCTATACTTTTTTTGGTTCTTTTATCTTGGTTGTGGTTTGGCGTCGTTCCCTGCGGCTTGCCTGGCGTCTCCCGCGTCCTGGTTCGATCCTTGACTTGATAAACTCTTCACACTGGCTTCAAATAATCTGAAGTGAAGTTCTGTCATTGTATTTTCTCAAGTTTTTTATTTCTATAATGTTCTCCGTTAGGTTTTCTTTGGTTTTCTCTAAATATTTTTGCTTCTCTTTTTTTATATTTAATTATTTATTATTATTATTATTATTTCATAAGTAGTACAACAAAATTGTCTTGTATTCTTTATTGCACTTCAGTCTGTAATAATTTAAATAGTTTACAAGAGCTTGTGTCTTTCTGCGTCATTTTTTTTTCTCCATTATTATTATTAAGAGAGTTGTATTACCATAATTTTCTTTTGTTCATGCATCTATATTTTTTCGACTTTTTCTTTCACTTACTTGATAATGATTTTCCTCAATGCATCACCAACTAGAACCTTCAATTATATATATTTTTTCAACAATGTATGAGGATATTTACACCATGCAATTCGACCTTTTCATAGCATTTTTTTTGCAGCACTGAGAAAGATTCATGTAATGTAATGATATGCATAACGAAGGTGATTCCAGGCTGCGAGATGCGCGAAATCCAGAATAGTACGTAGAAGCCACATAACCTCAGCGCACCACTGCCTCCCCCGCCCACCCTAACGCCCTCAACACGCACTTGCACATACGACACGGTAAAAATAACAAGAGACAAAAATAAATCTATGTACTCGTGATCTATCGCAGGTACTGATCTTCAAACAATTCTTAGAGTGACCGTAAAAAAAGTTCATGATCCAATTATTTTTCCTTTCTACGTCTGAAACCGTTTAAACACGTTCTACTTCTTCATGCATAACACAGTCACTGCCACGCTCCAGTATGGGAAGACAACTACTATAACTAAGTAATAACAGATGGTAATAACCTCTGTTGTTGCGCCGTTGTAAAATCCCAATCAGTCAGTCAGTCAGTCAATAAAGGCCCGCCTCTTTCCTGGCCAGAGCTTAAGGCAGACTAGACAAGGCTGGCAGCGCGGGGCGGGCTTGGCAACAGACACGGCCCGCCTCCACCCCACCATGTCCACCCTGCTACCTCCACCGCCTCCACCTTACTACCTCCACCCTACTGCCTCCACCCTACTACCTTCACCCTATGCTTCCACCCTACGTTTTCCACCACACTAATTTCTCACCTATTGATCAGAGACACCTAAGTTGTCAACCACCTACTTGTTTTTACCTACGGCAGTTTATTTTGTATTTATTTTCTTTATGTTGTCATCAGTGACAACATAATGTTTGGAAACTGTTGATGATGATGATGAATGTTTTGAGACAGTTCGTGGCTACGCGTCCTCGTCTGGCTGTTCCCGTGACTGCTATAAGTGATGAGTGTTATATTAGGAATGAAAAGATATCGTTAAAAGAAGTAATTATTCATGTGTTGTTCGAGCAATGTGTATAACCTTCTTCATGAGTTAAGTAAATGTGGTGATGTTTGTGTGTTAGTAAATAGTACCAATTGAGTGTGTGAGGTGATGCATTACTTAATCACGTAACAAACTGCTTCATTTCCATAAACAAACGGAAAAAATTACAAAACCTAACAGTTATGATATACCCTTTTTT
>JAPQNM010000008.1:120000-130000 GCA_029783475.1 Metacarcinus magister
AATAATAGTAGTAATAATAATAATATTAAACCACACTAAGAGTAAGAATGACCCATAAACTTGAGCAATAATAATAAAACGCGCGAAACGAGCCCAAATAACCACAAAACCGACAACACACACACACACACACACACACACACACACACACACACACACACACACACACACACACACACACACACACACACACACACACACACACACACACCACTTAGAAATATTACAAAACACTCCCTGAAGAAAAAAATCACCTTGAATCCCCATTATCTATGTAACGTTAGACTTCAGCTGATTCTTGTGATTCCAAAAATTATACTTTGAACCTCGTATTTCATTCCTTCCTTTCTTCACACTTAAGAGTCACCCTAAGGCCATAACAGCCTCGTATTCATTCCTCGTCCATTTCTACCCAAGCTTCACTCTGTCCCCTTGTCTCCCAATACTAAAGCTCTGTTCTATCGCCGCTGAAACCCGCCCAGCTTACCCAGCTTACCTCGCCCCATTCCGTTCCAGTTTATAAGATGTACAGATATTGTTGCCTCGGGTTCAGGTGAGGTTAGGAAGGTAACTGCAAGGGGAGCTTCTTGTTTCTCTTCAATTATGCGTTGTAGGAAGAGTAATGATGAGTGGTTGTAGTAATAGGTAGTTAGTTGTTCATTGAATAGTGAAAGTGGAGCTGAAATGATAGTTTATTGAATGGTTATATTGGGTTTCATGTTTATATTCGCTTGTTTGTAGGAATGTATATTGTATTAGTGTATTGATTGTAAAAGATGATAGTAATAATAATAATGATAATAATAATAATAGTAGTAATAATAACAATAATGATAAAGAAATTGTTTTTTGTGTGGACAATTCACACACACACAGCCAATGTTGCTCAGTTATAAACATCTCTAATTCATTTTTACACCAACACGAACATTTTTACTGAACTCATGAATTTGTAACTATAACATATGATAGAAAAACATGCTAGAGCGTGGCTGCATGGGTGGATGGGTGTGTGTGTGTGTGTGGTGAGCCGTAGCACTGCGGTAATGACATCAGGCGACGGTCCACTGCCTGTTGGCGGAACTCTGACCAAAGTTTACAGAGTGGGGAGCCAAAAAAAGTACGTAGAGTAAGGGAGTAAAGGAGGGAGGAAGGGATTTTCGTGCTATGGTGTGTGACAGAGAGGTGGCGTCTTGTGACTGACAGGAAAACGTGACAAAAAAAGGTGAAATATGTCTTGCTCGTGATATTAATGAAGCCGTCCGCTAAGTTGGTGTATTAGGCGCTCTTGTAATTGGATTGTAATATTATTTCAACCTCTAACGAAGATTATTATTGTTATTATTATTAGTAGTAGTATTACTATTATTACTATTATTATTATTATTACTATTATTACTATTATTATTATTATTATTATTATAAGTAAGTGAATGAATGAATGAATGAATGGATGGATGGTTAGATGGATGTGATTATATTCCTGCATGTCCGTTCTGGAGGGGCGGGTAGGCGAGGGGGGTGGGGGGGGGGCGAGGACCTACGTACAGTACTTTAGGAGCAGTGTTGGGTGGATGAAATGTCGAAATGAGTGTATTAGTGAACCACCGGCGTCTTTTATAGCCTCATACCTCCCGTTCCTCCCTCCTTACCTAACCACCTTACCTCCTGCTCTCCCTCCCTCCTTACCTCCATCGCTCCTTCCTCCTGTACGTTAATTCTCTTCCGCTATCCTTTTATCCTTCTTTCCTCAATATGTCTTCCCTTGCACATTTTTATTATTATTACGAGGCATCTTTTGTTCCACCTTCGTCCAGGGTTTTCTTAGGAAGACTAATTATTACCAGCCTCAACTAGACATACTTATGGAAGGATAAACATACATTGAAGACAGTTAATGAGTAGACAGACTGTAAAGCAGACTGATAGGCATGACAAACAGGGAATCGTAGTCAGGAATCGAGTGACTTGAAATAGACGGGCAGACAGAGGCAGGCAAGGGAGACGCGTGACTTGATGGACAGTGAAACAGACAAACAGGCTGGCTGGCAGGTAGGCATGTCTGCAACCTGCTTTTTACCAATGGATATAAGACATAAATGGATACTTGAAATAAGGTGTGTTCACTGCTGGTTGTATGTACTGTTGACTCTGATACTTAAGGGCTTAGGAAGATATCTTTTAGGAATTTTAACTTTCTACGTGACTGATTCCATGTTAGAAAGGGTGTCAGTCTAGTTGATGAAAGTGTCAGAATTAATCCCACTGTTTCTGAGTGATAGTTGGAAGGCAGAGTTGTACATGTGTGTGTGTGTGTGTGTCCTGTGCTTCAGACTGGCCTGTTGGTGTGTAGGTAACCAAGATATCAAATACTAAATATACGCATCTATACGCATAGATGCTTCACATAAGCCAGAGGTGATAGAAGAGAAAAAGATGGATTTCAATGTTAATGTAGAAGATATATGAAGTACAAACCAGAGTCCATCTTGGTAGGTAATCAATTATTATATATTGTGTTAGGAGATTAGCAAATTAATAGTCATTAGTTGCTTTACACATATATTTTATTAATATATATTATTGGGGAGCTGAGCAGTTTCATAACACACACACACACACACACACACACACACACACACACACACACACACACACACACACACACACACACACACACACACACACACACACAGATATATGTACACACAAGATATATGAGTGGAACAACACATGGGAAATGGAATTTAATGCAAAAAAATGTCATGTATTGGAAATGGGAAAAAGTGCAATGAGACCCTCATGGACGTATAAGTTAAGGGAAAATATTATATTAATAGCAAAGGAAAAGAAAGATTTGGGAGTGGTAATACAGGACAACTTATCATCAGAGAAACATATAAATAGAATATTTGGCGACACATTCAGGATGCTAAGGAATATATTAATTTCCTAGATAAAGATATGATGAGAAAAATTATAACTTCAATGATCAGACTATCAGAAGTAATATGGTCCCCTCACAAGGAAAAGCATGTGTTGAAATTAGAAAGAATATAGAGAATTGCAACTAAGATGGCGCCAGAATTGAGGAAAGATTAAAAGAAATGCATTTAAGCTAACTAGAAGAAAGAAGAGAAAGAGGTGACTTAATTACAATACATAAATTGATGAACAACTTGGAAGAAACAGATAGAAAAGATCTAATATTGAGAAGAAAAGGAGAGACTAGAAATTTAAAGGGACACAAGAAATAAATGGTTAAAGGAATTTGCTTGAATGACAAAAAAAAGTAGAGTTTTCCCCAAAGAAGTCTAGATACTTGGAATGGACTGAAAGAAGAGGTGATAATAGCAAATAATGTACAACAACTGAAGGAAAAACTAGACAAATATAGATACAGAGGCAGGACCACACGAGTGTAGCTCAGGCCCTCTATACTACAACTAGGTAAATACACACTAGGTAAATACACACACACACACACACACACACACATACACACACACAGCTCCCTACAGGCACTTGTTAAGGATACAGGTAATTATCACAGAAGGATTGTTTGTTCCTTTGTGACCATACGAGGATGTGGATGAGTTTACATTTATGGTGTCAAGGAGTCGTAGGTCATTGTGCTTGGTGCTGATGGCAGTAGTTGATGGAATCTGTCCTCAAGGGGCTGAACGCTGCCATTGTTAAGGTGAATTGTTGCAGGAACAGGATTCCAGGCTGCCACATGTCAATGCACTTCAATGAATGTATCGTTTGTATCTTACTAAGAAGAGAGGAATATCAACACAGTGTGGAAACTAATTTCATCATATCTATTATGTTACTGTTTTTTTTATTATTATGGATGGCTCAGTTGTATTTATGTTTGAGGTGTTAAAGTTTAGTCTTTGTAATGTTGATTCTATGACGCATGGGATGGGGTCAAGAACATTTTGCTTCCTTAAGTGGAACAATTTCATTTAAATATCACACGAATTCCATCCTGTGATTGCATGAAAGGAAAATGTTCATAAGATGGAGTAAGCACTTTTGTTTCCCCAATTATTTCCATCTAGGAGGCAAGGCAAGACAAGACAAGACAAGACAAGACAAGACAAGACAAGACAAGGAGGAGGAGAAGGTAAATAAGGATAAGACAGAAACAAATGGGAGTGTTAAGTCCTGTGTAGAGTATAGCATGAAGTAAAGAGGGAGATGCTTCTTATAAAGGATAAAGCAAGGCAGGAGGTAGTGATGGGAAGGGGCGTCTGAAGCCGAGTGTTCAGTGTTCTGTTAGAGTACAGCACACACTGAACTGTTGTACATGCCACTCCCAGGTCTGTATCCCTCGTAGTCTGGCTCATCTACAGGAAGGAAAGGCAGCGTGGGTAACGTGGACATGGATGGGAAAGTTTTTTTTATATATACATTAAAAGGGTACTGGCTAAGATACAACAAAAATACGTTAAGAAAAATCCCGCTTGTCGACAGATAGGACTTAGGGCAGCATATTACAATGTGGTCATAACATTTCAAGACCATTTTAACTACCATTGATTGATGTTGCAAGGAAAATCATATAGTAATACCAATGAAACCACAAATTACTATTTTTATATCTACAGTTAACTTTTCTACTTCATGCAGTACTGTACATTTTACATTTATCTTGTGATACAATGGGCATGGGAGGCTATTGAAAAGAAGGGTGTTAGTTAATGTAATTACATAGGCACAACATTGTTACTACTGTGAGACCCGCCACGGCACTAAGAGACTTACTATGTTCATGAAAGCACTATAGAAGCTGAAGTAAATACAGATAGTATTAAGGGAAACATATGAACAGAGGTGAACAGTGTTAGCATGCACACACACACAGAGAGAGAGAGAGAGAGAGAGAGAGAGAGAGAGAGAGAGAGAGAGAGAGAGAGAGAGAGAGAGAGAGAGAGAGAGAGAGAGAGAGAGAGAGAGAGAGAGAGAGAGAGAGAGAGAGAGAGAGAGAGAGATTAGCAATATCTTTCTAGAAGCTCTTATACAGTAATTAGAGCAGACCTCCAGTGCTTGCCATTGTTGATGTGCTCAGCTTATTGATCATTTAGTTGTTCAGAGAGAGAGATAACCAATGTATGGCTAATGTTGAACTGAAAGCTTCCCTGGATGTGTGTGTGTGTCGGGGAGGGACGTGGGTTTGCACCTTTGTATGTGTACGAGTGCATGTGAATATAAGGTGCTGCAAGATGGAAATAGACATTCATCATATATCTGGAAAATTAAGTAAAAATAGAGGAACACTTTTATTTACCTATTGATTACCTGCGATCTTCCTAATGATCTGATCTGCCTGCTCAGGTGAGTTGGCGTGCAGGACCTCCTTCAAAAGGCTTGTGGAAACACGGATCTTGGAAATGTTCTCAGCCTCCTTCACCAACTTCCTTATAGAGTCCTGAGGAGAACGAGAGTGTGGTGAAGGAACAGGAAGGTTAAAGTAGGAGGAAAAGAAGGAAAAAGAGAGTGGGTGTGAAGGAAATGCAGACAGAGATATTGTGGTCGTGTCTTTGTGCAGTTTATAGAATTTCCAAACTGATGTATCCTTCATTGCATGCCATTCTACTTTCTTTTCTCCTATCCTCCCTGTGTGTCCTTTCCACTTGTATAGAACCATCACACTTGTTGCCACATTCTCAACACTTGCATAGAACCGTCACACTTGTTTCTACATTCTCACCACTTTTTGTTGAAGGCGAGCCTGAGTTTTCTTCATAAGTAACAGTTCCACAATGATGGACTGTTTTTGTGGGTCCACAACACGACCATTCATCTGGAAGCCATTCATTAGGTTTGCAGTCCTGAGGAAAAAATAGTTAACTGTGAATCTATATGTATAACCACTTCCATTAGTGTCACTTAATATAATGTGGATGTAAGACTGTGAGAAGCTTAGGTTGGTTAAAGGCTATAGTACCTGAGATTGTTTTAAGAGAGAAATACGAACTTGGTTTTCTAATATCAATGGGAATTTTGATGTGTAGTTTATGATTCTATACTCTATGAAAATATGTAGCCAATGAAAATGACTGGTTTGAGAATGATGTTGGGGGGGGGACCACCTAGCACACAAGGGATTACAGTAACCAAAAGTATGGGACCAATGCTCTTCATGAATCTTTGCCTTGACATGCACAACTAAAACAGACTTAGAACTGAAATAGAATAATCATGTTGTGATGATGTTAGCACCATGATTTTATGCACCAGTTAAGTGTTATATTATCTTCTGGGTTATTTTATATTCACTTTAGTGTAAAATCATTCCATACATTACATACTGCTATTACTTTCATATTTTCTATCATTATTTGTGATAGTGTCATTAACATATCAGTAAATGTTACACCATTATTGCTGCCATTGTCATTATTCATGCTTTTGATATTATAGTTTTGTTACTATTATTACCTCCATCATTACTAGTGCTGCTGCTGCTGAATACTTGAGATGTATCAGTAGTCAGCGTTGTAATTTAATCTTGTGTTTCACTACCCACCTTGAGAACACGGCACGGTCTGACTTGAGTAGATCCCTGGTGGTGAGACCTTTGTTGTACGGCATTGCAGAGCGACGCACACGCTGCTTGCCCATCACCTTCACATTAAGAGTCCCGTTCTTCAAGTATTGCACCAGCTGCCAAACACCACCACACACACACACACACACTTAACATGAGTCTATTGGAGTGGATGTAGTAAGTGATGTAACATACACTCCCACACAATATCATGTCAAGCAACAAAGAAACAATCACCATTACATAACAAATAGTCAGCCTACATCATACAGCTGTAGTTTGCTGTCTTCCTTATTCAGTCATTATGCCTTCCTAACTAACACACTTCCTTGACTGCCAGAATAATAATGGAATGTATAGGCTATGTATGGGGTAGTAAAGGTCAAGTGTTGGTACACGCTATGCTGTGCGTAGGTGCGGGCGTTCATCTCCCGTCACATTGGCCTTTGAGCCTGTGGTGGAAATTAATCCGTTGCACTGGGACACAGGGCCACTGTGACATCCGATTTTCCACAGTTTACCTTCCCCAGGTTACCCTAGGTACCCATTTACCAACCAACCCGTTTGGGAGGATGAACAGCTGGGTGAGCTGTGCGCCGACTGCCTTCGTCCGGGATCGAACTCGGGCCAGCGGATTCATAGTCAGACGTGCTAACCACTGCACCACTGAGGCACAATGTGGTAGTAGTTACATGCAATTTGTTTAGCTTAGTGGCTCAAATTAAAAGGCATGAATAGGAATAATTGATTGATTGATGATCTATAGTCTATAGCTTGTGATGCCTGGTTCCCTATGGAAACTTCTCCCAAGGGGATGGCCACGGCAGAAGAGCCTCCACCTCAGCCTATCCAAACACTCCCTCCTTGCTAGTTCAATCAGCAACTCTTGTATGCATTGATGAAGTATGGCATCAAGACATTCATCACAGTGAACGAGCTACAATAAGGACATGATTAAAATATAAAAAATGCTTTGATGATAAAAGTATGACCATTGAAATTCAAAATGACTAAGAAATAATAGGAACAAGAATGGAGATGATCATGGTTATGAGGGATGGTGGAGGGAAGGAACTTACTTGTTCAGTCACCGGAGAGAAGGAGAATATCTTTGAGTGGCCAAAGGTCGGGTTAGAAGTTTCGGAAACTGTCTTGGATTTTGTATCTTTCTCATCCAGGTAAACGCGGTAGGTACAGTACATGTCCTGTTGTCGTTGAATATACATATATTAATTTTTTTTTTCAAGTGATTATCAGGATAAAATAAGCCAATTCAAGAAGAGTTATTGTTAAAGATAAAATACCAACTTCTTGCATCACTTGACACGCACCGCATATTTATTAGGCAGGCCATGGCAGCTGACTATCTTGACTTTGAAGTGCAAGGCTCCTCCCACCAGGTCATTTGGGTCATCCACAAACTTGTCATCTGCCTCGGTGTATTCATAGCCTGAGGCATCACAAGGTACCAACTCCACCTGTAGTAGGAGTAAGAGGGATGTGTATTAACCTAGTTGTAGTGTACAGGGCCTGAGCTACACTCATGCTGTCTTGTCTCCATATCGATATTTGTCCAGTTTTTCCTTCAATTGATGTACATTCTTTGCC
The DNA here is from genome assembly GCA_029783475.1 of Metacarcinus magister. Taxonomy (NCBI): domain Eukaryota; kingdom Metazoa; phylum Arthropoda; class Malacostraca; order Decapoda; family Cancridae; genus Metacarcinus; species Metacarcinus magister. The sequence goes on from JAPQNM010000008.1 coordinate 128,168, forward strand.
ATTATCATCTATTCCTTCAGTCTATTCCAAGTATCTATACACTAAAACCTCTATAATTCAATTTAATTTGGGGGGAGACCTGGGTCGAGTTAGCTGAAAGTACGAAATATCTGATTATTACCTCTCTAGCCCCTCCACACAATAAGAACTCACTAAAACATATCAATACAGCACACAGTGTAGTATTTGTACTCACCAAAACATAGCTGATACTAAAGTCTTGAAATGCAATACGTACTATACTCTGACAAGCTGAGTCTGTCAATAACGGCCTCGTCTCATCACAGCTTCTGATTGGCTGATACACTCCACATATTTGGACATTGAGTGCGTCAGCGAATCAGAAATCATGATGAGACAAGGCTGTTACCATACCATGAGCATTTTTATTTGTTGAAAATTGAATTTATTGAAAAAATTTTAACTCGGCCTGAAACAGGTCGAATTATCCGAAATTTGAATTATACGAGTTTGAATTATCGAGGATTTAGTGTACTATGCTGGTCTAAGACACTGGTCTATAATATGTGTGTGTGTGTGTGTGTGTGTGTGTGTGTGTGTGTGTGTGTGTGTGTGTGTGTGTGTATGTGTGTGTGTGTGTGTGTGTGTGTGTGTGTGTGTGTGTGTGTGTGTGTGTGTGTGTGTGTTTACCTAATTGTAATTTATGTATAATAGGCTGTATATGGTGGCATGACACCAAACAAATATCAATACTCACATTCATGAGTCCAACATTTCCACCTTTGTAATTGGTAATCTCGAGTTGTTCCTTGAGCTCCACATTGTAGGCAAGAGGCTGAAGGTTGATTTGTACAGTGCCAATGTGGACCTCAGTATCCAGTGATTCTTTGAAGGGATCTTCCTCCTGCAGACATGGAGAAGGAAAAAGTGGAAACTATATTGAGGTGGCGGGAGAGAGAAGGAATATTAAGTAGAATGTCTCAAAGTGTAAAAGAACATGAGATGAGGGAAGAACAGATGGTTGTTATGATGAAAGGAAGCAGAAAGAGGAAGAGGTTTATTGAGAGTACATTGGGTTGAGGAAGTACAGCTATGTTTTGTGGTGGAAGTAAAAAGTTAAGAAAACATGAAGGAGAGGAAAAGTTAAAAAGTAAGATGAAAATGGATCAATGGATACAGGGAGGAAAAGGAAGGAATGTAGTAAAATTTAAATAGAGTAGTGAGAAGGGAGGAAATGTGATTTAGCAGAAAGACATAAAACAAAGATGACTGAAGAATAATGTGTGTTTACATAAGGTACCAGATAAAGGGAAGAAGGCAATTATTGTACCCTTGCATAAAGGTAAAGGTAGTAAAGATGAGTGTAAACATACATAAGGTAAATAGCATACATACATACATAAGGTAAATAGCATACATACATGCATAAGGTAAATAGCATACATACATACATACATAAGGTAAATAGCATACATACATACATGCATAAGGTAAATAGCATACATACATACATACATAAGGTAAATAGCATACATTCATGCATAAGGTAAATAGCATACATACATACATACATAAGGTAAATAGCATACATACATACATAAGGTAAATATCCTAGTCTGGTCTACTCAATGGTCTTCGAACTTACCATGGTAGAAAAATTTACTTTCACTTATCTTTCTCATTTCAGTCCTTTCATTCTTTCCCACATTCCTTTAATACTTTTGTGATTAATATTTAGTCACAAAATTTAAATTGAGGATTCATAAAGGAAACACACACACACATATATACATACATACATACACAAACTTACATCTGGTCTCTGCCATTCCTCTTCATCTTCATATTTTTGGTACATTTCCTTCATGAGGT
>JAPQNM010000008.1:135000-145000 GCA_029783475.1 Metacarcinus magister
AATAAATGTTTACAAAGTAGTTGAGTATTCTAATTAAGGAAAAAATAATGAAGATATAAATACTGATGAAGATGAGCAGAATAAATAGATTTGGAAAAAAATTACTGATGAAAATAGTGTTTGCTGCTTTGAAATCTTTAAAAGAGAGAGAGAGAGAGAGAGAGAGAGAGAGAGAGAGAGAGAGAGAGAGAGAGAGAGAGAGAGAGAGAGAGAGAGAGAGAGAGAGAGAGAGAGAGAGAGAGAGAGAGAAAGAGAAAGAGAAAGAGAGAGAGAGAATATTTCTAGGCCCTATCTTTCTAGCTATAGTTTTTGACGCCTCATTCCTTCTGGAAATGTCCCCCAATGTGACGGCCACAACAGAAGTGCCTCCACCTCCCCCCATCCAAACACTCCCTCCTTTCTTATTCAATCCCTCCACCTCTTTCATGCATGTACTCCTTCACCCTATCCTTCCATCATACAACTGGCCTTCCTCTCCTCCTTAGACTCAGTTTCATTCACATATATTTTCTTCCTAAACTCTTCACTCTTCTTTCTCTCAATATGACTAAATCACCTCAAAGTATTTTTGTTTTCACCCATTCAACTACACCAAACTGTACCTACTCCATGTGCACAAGGTCCCATGACACACCTTTCATACACACTTTCATTGTTCTCACCCTCACATCTTGTCACACTACATACTCCTTTCAGATAACTCATTTCCACACCACACACTCTTGACTGCTGTGCCCTATTCCATGTCCAAGTCTCTGATTCATACGTCAATGTTGGTAGAAGAATACTGTTCCTTAAACATCTCTCTATCTCTATGGACATTTTTCCTCCTCTCATAACCCTTTTAATTAATCATATGACACACCTACCTTTCACAACCCTCTCTTATTTGTCCTTCCATCTCCATGCTTTCATAGGACTTTTCTCAAATGGTTAAACTCTTTTACTTATTCAGTTTTCTCTCCTAGAACTACCTCATCATCTTCCTATAAGGTGTATTAAGGTCAGCCACCTTTTCATCCCTTCTCTCAAAGACCAGCACATTACTTTTCCCAGCATTCTCCTTCAGCTTTCTTCTCGTACATACACTCTAACATTCATCCACCACTCTAATGTTCCCTTTTTCTGGATCCTGATTTATTAGTCAACTCCTTGGTAAGCAATCAGTGTTTCAGTCACACACACACACACACGCACACACACACACACACACACACACACACACACACACACACACACACACACACACACACACACACACACCTAGGTAAATACATGCACATACACATACATTCAACCAGCTTGTTACTCACTTGCAAATTCATTCTCTTGATCTGTTTGAGGCATTCCTTTATCCAGACTCATTCCCTCCCATTACTTACGGTAGAAGCCTTTCTTAGGGTGCTGCCGGACCTTGAGGCCTTGTTTGTTCTTGGTTGGGTTGAGCAGATCATGCACAACCTCGTTATAGATTTCCAACATGCTGAACCTCACTTCGAACTCCTTCTCTTCGGTGTTTTGCGTGATGCCGTTGAATAGATCATTGCAGAAAAGTGGTACAATTCCTGAAAGTTTATGGATTAAGTTTTATTCATCTATTGAAATGTTTAACCTTTTCTTAAAAGTATCTACTGTTCTGGCACTTACCACATGCTTGCTGAGTTTGTTCCACTCCTCTACTGCCATATTAGTGAACCAATTTTTACGAATTTCTTTCCTGTATCTGAACTTGTCTAGCTTGAAACCATTTGTTAGTGTTCTTACTTTCTCCTTGACAATGAAAACTTTATTTATGTCCCCTTTGTTGAAACCCTTGACCCATTTAAACACTGCTATCAGATCTCCCCTTACCCTACGTCTTTTTAAAGAGTGTAGATTGAGGTGTTTCAATCTATCCTTGTAAGTTAAGTTCCTTATCCCCTGAATAATTTTAGTCATCCTCTTGTACTGCTTCTAGTTTATCTATATCCATTTTATAGTACAGAGACCAGAACTGCACAACATAATGTAAATGACACCTAACTAACATTAAGTAAATTCTTAGTATTACATCCGCTGATCTATTACTTACACTCCTGGTGATAAAACCCAGTACCCTGTTCACTCTGTTCCTGCCACTAATACACTGCTCTCTAGGCCTCAGGTCCTGACTTACCAACACTCCTAAGTTTTTTTTTCCGAATTAGATTTACCTATATCTACCTTGTCAAGGGTATATCTATTTCCTGTGTTGTGTTTACCTATGTGAAGTGTACTGAACATGTTAATATCAAAGTCTATCTGCTATTTGACTGCCCACTCATGAATTCTGTTCTGCTCACCCTGTAATACCATAGCTTCTCGATCCAAACTGATTTGTCTCCCTATCTTAGTGTCATTCGCAAATTCAGTAATGTTGCTACTTATCCCTGAATCCAAATAATTTATATAGTTAATCACTGTCATTTTTGTGTTGAGGTCAATGACCTTTCCTTCTTGGCAGGTTGAGGATTAGACAATGATAGTTTCCTCTTGGTAGACTTTTTTGTTTTGTCTTTCTCCAATGACAGTATTACTTTCAAACCATTGACATAAGATGTATGAAAAAAAGTTTATATTTTTACCTTGCCTATCTCTCCCTTGAAGGGGGTAGTTGAGAGAAAGCGTCTTTTGTGTTCGGAGAGAATTTGATCATCCTTCCCCCTCTATGCCTTATTTTGTAGTGGAAAGAAATAATACAGAAGAGGGACTCCCTAATCACTTGTTCAAAGCCAAGATAGTATTTTGCCAACCAGGCCACTCACATGCAACCAGTCCGCTCACATGCTACCAGGCCACTCACATGCAACCAGGCCACTCACATGCAACCAGGCCACTCACATGCAACCAGGCCACTCACATGCAACCAGGCCACTCACATGCAACCAGGCCACTCACATGCAACCAGGCCACTCACATGCAACCAGGCCACTCACATGCAACCAGGTCACTCACATGCTACCAGGCCACTCACATGCAACCAGGCCACTCACATGCAACCAGGCCACTCACATGCAACCAGGCCACTCACATGCAACCAGGTCACTCACATGCTACCAGGCCACTCACATGCTACCAGGCTGGGTCCCCTTACCAAATGGGATGAAGAAAAGTGCAAGAGAAGAATTAATAATGCTGATGGTTATCAATGCCTATAATATGCTAACTTTCATTACCTTTATTGGCTCCATATCCGATGACAGACCAAGATTTTCCAGAACCCGTCTGTCCATAGGCAAACAGTGTTGAGTTGTAACCATCCCAAGCATTAGCCAACACTCCCCCTCCAAGGTCCTTGTACACTGTGTTCTGCACCATAAGTCATAGGATTTTGTGTTAATCTTCATAATAATGGTGATTTTGAAAACAAGAATTACATAGATTGTGTGTGTATAAAGTGTTGGCACACGCTGTAGCTATGAGTAGGTGCGGGCGTTCATCTCCCGTCACATTGGCCTTTGAGCCTGTGTTGGAAAGTAATCCGTTACCCCGGGACACAGGGCCACTGTGACATCCGATTTTCCACAGTTTACCTTCCTCAGGTTACCCTAGGTACCCATTTATCTACCAACCCATTTGGGAGGATAAACAGCTGGGTGAGCTGTGCGCTGCCTGCCTTCGTCCGGGATCGAACTCGAGCCAGCGGATTCATAGTCAGACGTGCTAACCACTGCACCACTAAGGCATATTATGTGTATGCTTATGAATATATGTATATATATATATATATATATATATATATATATATATATATATATATATATATATATATATATATATATATAAATGTATGTGTGTGTGGGTGTGTCTGAAAGATGTGACTGTTCTATTTCCTCGCCTGTTTCCTGTGCCCTGTCAAAGACAACTTGTCTTTTGGTGTCACCTCACAGTTCTCACCATCTCATGCATGAACCCAAGAAAGTCCCTGCCACACTTCACCCCGCCCACTGGAGTCCAAGGATGTAGTAGTGAGTTTGGTTGGTGTGGGTAAGGTGGTGTTGTGTAGTTGTGTGTGTAACAATAAAAATGATTACTGTAATGATATGGTGCCATATAGTCATGTAACTGTATAAATCATAAATACACTCACCTGATCTGCATACACTGAGTTTGGTGATTGTTTAGCAAAATAACCATCTGGCTGCTCCTTGAAGCCATCATAGCTCCAGTAAGAGTAGTCGTAGGTGAAGGACTTCACATCAGTTGAATCCTCAGGGTTGGTAAGGGTGGTGATGGAACCCTTCATTTCCACCACACATTTGGCCTTCCGGCTCAACTCACGTTTGTTGTGTGTCTAGTTAAGGAAACACACACACACACACACACACACACACACACACACACACACACACACACACACACACACACACACACACACACACACACACACACACACACACACACACACATCTGATTACGATGTACAAAATGGTAAATCACAGAGAAGATTGACAGACAGAATTTGGTGACGGTAACTGGAGGTGTGGACAGGAGAACGAGAGGGCATTCAAAGAAGATTGTGAAGAGTCAGTGTTTGAGGGATGTTAAGAAGTACAGTTTTCCTAATAGAACGGTGGATATTTGGAATGGTTTGAGTGAAGAAGTTGTCATAGCACCCAGTGTGCATACATTGAAGGAAAAATTGGATAAATATAGATATGGAGACAGGACATAATGAGCCCTGCTCGAACCCTGTAAAATAAAACTAGGTAAATACAACTAGGTAAATACACACACAAAAGATACCTAGTGTTGTGAATAGAGGATTTGAGCTATTAAAAAGAGGTCCTGTCTGTTACTGAATAGGAGGGTAAGTTAGAGAGAAGCTGAAAACATTGGAAAAAAGTTTGTGGAAAGTGGAGGACTATATAGTCAAACCAGCCGATCTTGAGCTCTCAGGTGTGGCTCGTCTGATCCACGGTGGTGTAAGATTTTCCAAAAAATATTTATTTACGTTGTAAATAACCTTTTTTGCTTGGGTGTGCAGAACATGAATGTAATGTAGTGAACCTTCCATGGCAGGCGAGTGACCTGGTGGGGCTGGTGGGTGCCCCATGTCAAGGACACTAGGGCGGCAACGTCACGTGACCCACGTTGCCAAGTGTAATGGAAGGTATAGAGTCAGTTTTACCCTCAAATTGCAAGCCATTCATAAATCCATACAGCCGTCGTGAGCCATCACTACGTGCTGGGAAGCCAGTCTAAACTTGGTTGCCATCCTGGTTACAATATTTCCTGTACTCTGTAACTTCCACCTGTAATAAGTTAAATGCAGGAAGCCACCTATGGTGTTTCTCTAGACATAATGGCGCAGTGAGAAGGCATCTGGTGTAAGGTTTATACACTGGTGACGACTGTGAGTGTTCGTGATGGATATACACCGCCCTACACGTGACCATTTGGCTGCGGCTTTTTAACCTTCACCCGTAACGCCGGTAGGCTTAATGGAGGCCTTACATGGTCCGCCTCCGCCATTAGTAGCGTATTTTATTCCTTGCTTAGTTTTTTGCTGTGACTTCTTTTCTCACTTTTGCTTCACACAAACAAGAGATTCTTGTCAATTGTGTCCATGTGTTTAATCACCTAACATACTGTTGTGTGCATGTGTGTGTTGTTTATTTATCCTCACTTATAATCTCATTCACAGCATCAAAAGGATATAATTGGTCGGACCCGAACTGCCACCTTCAAGTTCTCCTCTTCGGCCATGATGGTCCTGCACCTGAATGCTCCTCACTCAGCCTGACCTCGCCTTGCCTCACCTCGCCTTGCCTCACCTCTCCTCGAACCTGTAAGTAATGCAAGAACTGATATACCGTTCCATGCTTCTGAAAATTCTTAGAAGATAGAAAGTAAATGACAAACAAAAAACATAGAAATCCACCATGAACAGCCATCATTTTTTTGTTTTACTTAGCATTCTAGTGGCAGTGTTAAATTAATTTAATACTAAACCCTTCCACAACCACTAAAGATAAAATTTAGAGGAATAAAAAGACAAAACTTAAATCTAGACGTGAACCAAATTGTTGATTGGTGATTGCAAAATTATATAAGAGAATTAATCTTTTGAGCAAATATGATTCCTAATGTCCGAGATACTAAACACATTAATGTATTGATCAGCTTCATAATTTACATTGATATAAGGGAAGGACACATTATATTATAGTTTGGTGTTGAAACCATGACAGTAAATATAGTTGTGGTAGCTCGGTACACACTGATCAAACTTGCAAAGAGGATCATAGAAAAAGATGATAAAAATACATAAATAATTACAGTACAAGAAAATAAAGAAATATTGACATTGTTTATCACTAATTTGATTAACTGAAATGCATAGAAGAAAACCCACCCCTTAGTGTGCCTTAAGTGGGAAACTTGAGAGTTGTAATTACCTTTGAACTTAATATTTTCCAAACAGTTGTTACAAATATATTCACACTTCACATGGAACTAACATAGAGTTCAAGATAAATTAAGTCATCAAAATTATGATAAACTGTCATTTTGAAGTCCCGATACGACAAATTATTATAAAGTGCTAGCAACTCCTGTGTGTGTGTGTGTGTGTGTGAACAAGGGGATGGGTGTGTGTGTGATGGGTGAGAGGTCTCAGCCTTACCCATCGATCTATTCTTTATGAGCTCTGAGGTCACACGGTAATGACTGACGATCACGAGCCCAGCGTATGATCCTCCAGACCATGGTGACCATGGTGAATAACACACACGCACACCTTACCACACGTTGGAGGTCAAGTATTCCTCTGCCTATAATACCCATATATATATATATATATATATATATATATATATATATATATATATATATATATATATATATATATGAGTGTATATATATATATATATATATATATATATATATATATATATATATATATATTTCATTATTCGTTATTTTATTTATTGATTAAACATAGACTAGAAAATATATGTCTATGTTAAAAATGGTGATGAACAACGGCAATGAGGAGGTGATGGTGGTGGTGGTGGTGGTAGTGAGAATGTGTCACCATAACCTGCCCTGAGCGAGTGTCCTGTTGACCAAACCGCTTGGAAGCATCTTGGCCTTGCATAAAGTCGATATATCTTATTTGCATTAAATAATTCAACTACCTGTAACTGCCCGGACACTTACAGGTAGTTCAGTAGGAAGATAATGGCTTGGCGATCACTAACCCAGCACTTAATCCTCAAGACCATGGTCAATTACACACACACACACACACACACACACACACACACACACACACACACACACACACACACACACACACACACACACACACACACACACACACTAAGAGGTCAGGTCAGCATCAGCTTCGTCTCTTGTGTCAGGTTTGCTTCCAAGTGGTGACGGGAACTGTCAGTTGACCTCTTATCACCTGTCTGCTCCCGGAACGTTCTTAGCAAAACTTATATACTTCACCAAATTTCACTATTAGCTCTTAGTTTATATGACGTATTTTTCATCACGTAATAGAGCAGTCATCCAAGATGAGGAATGGATGACTCATAATACAATATAGACAATATTAAAAGATATATGCAATGGTTTATGGAGGTGCTTCTCTCTACAATTGCCCTGAACTATGTTAACCAAGCTCAAAGTAGCTCCTCCCTAAACGTGTGGGGGGTGGGAGGGGAGGGGCTCGCCACTTTACAGTGGGGTGAGTATAATTATAGTATACGTATACAAGGCCTCAACTACAGTCCTGTCTCCGAATCTATATTTGTCCAGTTTTTCTTTCAGTTGATGTACATTCTTTGCCATTATCAACTTTTTCCATTAGTCCATTCCAAGTATCTTTACTTCTTTGGGAAAAATTGTACTTACTCTAACTTGCAAGTAGATTAATTTTTGCAATTTTTTCTTGCGTCCCTTCAAATATCTAGCCTTTCCTTTTCTTCTAAATATTAAATTTTTCTACGTTTCCTCCTCGTTGTTCATCAATTTATATGTTGTAATTAAGTCTCCTCTTTCTCATCTTTATTCTAGTATTGTTAATTCAATATTTCCTCTTGTGTTACGTCTTCCAAATCTGACACCATCTTGAGAGAGAGAGAGAGAGAGAGAGAGAGAGAGAGAGAGAGAGAGAGAGAGAGAGAGAGAGAGAGAGAGAGAGAGAGAGAGAGAGAGAGAGACACAGAGAGAGAGAGAGAGAGAGAGAGAGAGAGAGAGAGAGAGAGAGAGAGAGAGAGAGAGAGAGAGAGATGGGGGAGTGGTGGGTTGAGAAACGAATGTAATCCATTAGTCAGTATGATCGATCTTTAACGTCGAGTCGTCGAGTCTCCTTGGTCGTCACCTGCTTGGCGGGTTTGACTTGGCGTAATGTTCCTCTCTACACCAATATGAGGTGATAGTACGACTACTGCTACTACTACTACTACTACTATTTAACAGGGTAGGGAGGGTGGCGAAGGGTTAAGAAGGTGATTGGAATAAAGATCATATACATTATCGCTCCCCAAAAAGAATTTTGAAAAATTGTCAAATGGAGTTTGCTAATTTAGTTATGGCGGTGTCTTAATACAACTACTATTACTGTGTGTGACTATAGTAGGAGTTGGTAGTGGTACAGCTGCAGATTTTGAATAACCTAAGTATCTGGCATTCTTCTTATATGACCACAGTTTACTTGGCTTCCATTTAACAAACACTTAGTCTTCCGTCATTCAGGATATAAAACAATAAATTCAAATTCATTTTCGTGCACAGATTCAGAATCCGATACACGTTGCACAAACCTATGCACTTATCAATCATCCATTATTATAACAGTTGATTTATGAACAGTACTTTTAAGGATTTGTGGGATCGATGTATTGACTTATGTACCAACAATGGTTTCATTGTTCAAATGTTTTTAGTTCCACAAAAGTACTGTCATTACTCCTTTGTGTATGATAATGATGATAATGATGATAATGATGGAGTGATTATACTTGACGGGTAGTTAATTCATACCTACAGGAAGGAGGGCGTCACTGCGCACTTCACACAGGTTTTTTTTTCTCTCTCTCTCTCTCTCTCTCTCTCTCTCTCTCTCTCTCTCTCTCTCTCTCTCTCTCTCTCTCTCTCTCTCTCTCCTCTCTCTCTCTCTCTCTCTCTCTCTCTCTCTCTCTCTCTCTCTCTCTCTCTCTCTCTCTCTCTCTCTCTCTCCTCTCTCTCTCTCTCTCTCTCTCTCTCCTCTCTCTCTCTCTCCTCTCTCTCTCTCTCTCTCTCTCCTCTCTCTCTCTCTCTCTCTCTCTCTCTCTCTCTCTCTCTCTCTCTCTCTCTCTCTCTCTCTCTCTCCTCTCTCTCTCTCTCTCTCTCTCTCTCTCTCTCTCTCTCTCTCTCTCTCTCTCTCTCTTCTCTCTCTCTCTCTCTCTCTCTCTCTCTCTCTCTCTCTCTCTCTCTCTCTCTCTCTCTCTCTCTCTCTCTCTCTCTCTCTCTCTCTCTCTCTCTCTCTCTCTCTCTCTCTCTCTCTCTCTCTCTCTCTCTCTCCTCTCTCTCTCTCTCTCTCTCTCTCTCTCTCTCCTCTCTCTCTCTCTCTCTCTCTCTCTCTCTCTCTCTCTCTCTCTCTCTCTCTCTCTCTCTCTCTCTCTCTCTCTCTCTCTCTCTCTCTCTCTCTCTCTCTCTCCTCTCTCTCTCTCTCTCTCTCTCTCTCTCTCTCTCTCTCTCTCTCTCTCTCTCTCTCCTCTCCCAAAACTGTTTTCTGCAGCTTCATCAACAGAAAATCTCTGAAGTTTGTCGTAATCATACTCTTAAGATGCCAGTACCTGTGTCTTACATAAGAACATAAGAATATAAGGAAGCTACAAAAGGCCCGGAGGCGTGCACTAGGTAGTTCCTGTTAATCCTATACCCCCTTATTACCTACATCCACTTCTCATCCCCATCCATGAAGTCGTCTAGTCTTCTCTTAAAACTCTCTATTGTCTGTGCACTAACTACCTGTTAACTGAGTCTG
>JAPQNM010000008.1:155000-165000 GCA_029783475.1 Metacarcinus magister
CAACCCAGGAACCTTCCACCCGAGTGTAGGAAAAAATACTTGAGCGTGAGTTGTGTCTGTGTGTGGAAGTCTCTGCCTGATTGTTTGGTGTTACAGTTATGTCACTTTGTTCAGAGGAGTCTTGCAACATTATAAGGTCATGAAAGGTTGCAATACTTGAAGGATATGTTTCAATACTTATGTCTCAGCTGGAAACGTTGACCCTAATGTCACTGTGACAACTGGCATGCTGACTGCTTTTAATTAATAACAATATGCAGTTGTAGACTTATGAAAATAGCAGATTTCTTGTGTGTAGCCCAAAGTGTGTGTACTAATGGCAATAAACGGATAATATGGAGATAAGGTTAGCCTACCAATTTTGAGGTTAGGACTATTTTGCTTTAACAAGTTTCCGGAAGTTGATATATATTGCATGATATTCTGCAACCTTAATTCTATCTGACATGTAAGTATTAACCTCGGGAGAACACGCTAATGTTATCTCCATATTACCCCAATAAAGTTATGGACTTGTGATGACAACCCATTGCTTGTGTTCATCACAAAGAAGTGTGACAACTAATGATAAGAAACAGTTATACACTTGTGATGACTTTATACAATAAGGAAATAGTTAGGTTACAAAATGTCAACTTTAATTAATATAAAATAAAAACATGCAAGCCAGTGGGAACTCGACCCGATGCCAGTCTTATGTATCATTAATAACACTTTAACGAGGACATAACTATTATTGGATGACATATTGTTGTGGGTTTTGTAATCTGGTGTATGTTTTCTTCAAAAATCATGATTTATTTTCATAGTTGGGAGGTAAAAAAAATAATTAGTAGTAAGAAAAACAAATGTAAGATTAATTCAAAACACATCAAAGTATATCTAAAAAGTAATTAAGTGAAAATACAGCGTAATTAATACAAATCTTTACCAGAATCAAGTTTTTTGGGCGGGGGCGGCAGGAGGGGAGGGGGGGGGGTCAATGTCAACCCTTGCTAACAATGACCAGATTTACACAATGACAGCGAGGAATTTCTAATGTATCAGATGTCATTTTACATAATAATTCCCTAAATCCAACAGATTGTGACCTGCGTGACATTATTAGTGATGACACACACACACACACACACACACTTGGAATGAACTGAAAGGTGACAATGGTTAATACTGCCCCTCCCCCCCCTTCACCCTTACCTATATAATGATGGTTAGGAGGGAAAAAAGGTAAATGATAACCTCGTCACACCTGTATTGACTTCACTTATTGATTTTGTGCTACATCATCTACTTATCTAACTCATTTTACCATTGATACAGACATTCTCTCCCGTCCTCCCGCCTCCTCACAACACCACCACCTTTACACTCACCTTTAAACACAACACCACACCTGACACACATAAGGGAGCCACGAAAACAGGATAGTAATAGAAGTTTGTAACAAGATGGAGTCAATGTCACGTCCACAGTCTGCTGCCTCTTCCTCTTCTTCTTGTGACTCCTTCCATTAATACTATTATACTCTATGTATTCCCACTAAAGGTGTCAAATAACCACTAACAAACAAACACGAACTATTAATGGTTAAATAAAGATGACAATATGATGATGGTATAATGTTTTGTGTACCGTTGAAAGACCAGTGAGGCAACACAGCAGTGACAGCACAGCACAACACAACACAACAGTGACAGTGACAGTGTGACACCACCACAGCACCACTCACACCACAGCCTGCACGGCCTAACCACATTACCAACAAGGCACCACCAAGCTTGGCGAGCCTGTAAAGTAAGCACTATAATGTTGGTTATCATTGTCAACACTTCCGTGGGTCAGTGGTTAACATCCCCGCTTACTACCCGGCAAGACGTGGGTTCGAATCTTGCTCAGATCGCTAAGGATTTTTCACTGACACGAAGTGGTTACTGTCAAATGAATTTGATTGGTCCACGAGTTATTGTTTCGGTAAAGATTCGTAAGACGACACATTCGATATCTCCTTATCGTTATAATGCACTGTAAATTCAACCTCAGATACTTGTTCAGATCACACCAAACAGTTATGCCGCTGAATTACAGAAAAAAATACGATTTTTTTTTCGGGTGCGTTAGGTTTGGTTGGGTTAGTTTTGGTTAGACTTATTTAACTGCAGCTCTTGGAAAGTTATGCTAACAAAGCAATTTTTTTCGGTAAATTTTTATATTCAACAGAAAGGCGTGTGGCTACGAAATAAAATGGCGTCTGCACCTCGCACAATCCCCTACTATTAGTCATAGAAAACATTTAATAGCTTCTAAACCAAGTAACATAATAAATATAAATTAACCATACCTTAACTTATATTGACAAAACAAATAAACAATTAGTGTTCAGGCTACCAGACTGGAGCCACAGGCCTCCTAGGGCCTCTTACAGGGAATCTTCTGTATCTAAGTATTATTTTCCTGCAATTCAGCGGCATAACTGTTTGGTGTGATCTGAACAAGTATTTGAGGTTGAATCTGCAGTGCATTATAAAGGTAAGGAGATATCCAATGGGTCGTCTTACGAATCTTTACCTAATCTTCTCTTAAACATCATTATTAACCATAAACTTACTTCAAAACTATTCCTTAAGTACAGAGATATATGACGCGCTCATTAAAGAATTGGTCAATATTTTTGCATGTGTTTTTGTGAGATTGGATCCATATCCTTTCACTTCCTTACTTGGTTTTAAAATCATTACAACTCCACACCAAACCTCAATCATCATTAGTCACTTTTTTCAGGCAGTTCAAGTTTTCCTAATAATTGTTTGCTCAGATAAGTAACATGAGCTAAGAAAATATTCAATTGTTTGCCAATAAATTCCTGAAAACTGTTCTTCCCCTTTGCCTTCCCCTTTGTTCTTTGCCTTCCCCTGCCTTCCCCTGCTTTCCCCTTTGCCTTCCCACCAAACAGGCCCAGCACGGCACTGTCCCTCCATTTCTTATAACATAATAATAACTGAATATTTCATGCAAACATATCTTAGGATACTCCTCCTCCACAAACTAAGACGCCTTGGCATAACAGGAAACCTCGGAAAGTGGATCCAAATTTTCTTGACAGGCAGGACACAAAAGATATCAGTCCAGGGGCACCTCTCAGACCCGAGTGATGTGGTTAGTGGAGTTCCACAGGGGTCAGTGCTGGGGCCTCTGCTGTTCCTGATCATGATCGGGGACATAGACAGGGGACTCAAGGTTTCCCGGGTTACCTCTTTTGCCATAACACAAGGGTAAAGAGGAAAATAGAAACAGAGGAAGATGTGGCCCTGTTGCAGGAAGACTTGAATCACCTATTAGACTGGGCTGATACAAATAACATGGCAATGAACAGTGACAAATTTGAACTGATTAAGTATGGCCCTCTACATGACATCAAACAAGACACCAGCTACCAGGCACACCACCAGACCATCAACCCAACTCAGCACGTGTGTGACCTGGGAATCACCATGAGTGCTAACGGTACACGTCCAGTGCCTGATCCTCCAGACCCTGGCCAATGAATTACTCACACATATACAAACAAACACACAAAGAAGGAGAGAGAAATAAATAAACAAGATATTTGCATAGAGCGAATGAGACAAACTACTAAGAATATGTTGATAAGAAAGATGAATAACAATTTAAGGTGGAGCATGTTTACATTAGTCATATGTGACATTGGGTGAATTTCATGACTTGGAGATCAAATCAATGAAGAGTTAATGAGGTCATAGAACACATGATCTTTTCACAAATAGCACTTAATTGAGGTACAACAAAGTAACTCAGGAAAAGTTACTCATTTGAACTTTTAAAAATAACCTCAAGAAGTTCTGTTTACATTATCTTACTTGTATTGGGTCTTTGTAACAAGCATCTTGCTTATCATTTAAGACTGCCAATGGTATTCAACAAGGAGGGATCTTGTCTCCTTGGTGATACAGGTATTGGCTGACACCTACATGATGGGTGCATCAACTCACTGAGTTATACTGATGATATGGTGCTGCTGACACCTTCAACAGATGCTCTGCAGGACCTTATTAACGTGTGTCAGGTGTATGGTGGCAAGCATGACATTGTTTATAACAACACTAACACACAATGCATGGTAGTACCACCGGCACTCTAAGGTGAACTACCCTGAATCAGCACAACTGAGTGGGCGTGTGCTCACCTTTGTGGATAGGTTCACATACTTGGGCCATGTGTTGCACCGTGACATCACTGATGCTGCTGACATCAGGAAGCAGACCACCAAACTTACAGTCACGGCTAACACCCTGTTGTGGAAGTTTTCCCATTGTAGCTTGGAGGTGAAGCTGGAACTATTCAGGAGTCACTGCTACTCTCTCTACTGCAACTCACTGTGGTCACGGTTCAAGGTAGCCACTTAGTTCTATATGACAGGCATGGCTGGGCCTATTGTTTGTACAGTTTGTGGGGTAATGAAGCAATACCTAAGTGTACCATGTATACCTAAGTGTACATGTTTTTGTTTCTTGTACTTAGTAATCAGTATTGAATTCTTATTGTTAGTATTAAGGTATGCTCTATTGTGTTTGTTATTATTATTATTATTATTGCTGTTGTGTTTATTATTTCTGTTATGCATATTTTTTCATTGTTCAGTACTTTTTTATCATTGTTGATCATTGTTATTGGTGGCGTAAACTGTATGTATGTATGCTGCCTCCAGGCGATAGGTTATTAAATGTTTTTTATTTTTTCATTGTTATTATCTTTTAGTATTATTATCATGATTTACATTAATATCAGTATTAATATAATTATTATTTCTTTCTCCCTATTCTCACTTTATCTGTTTGTATTTCCTATGCCTTCGGGTGAAATAGAATTATTATTATTATTATGTAACTTTAACACAAACCTCTCTTTGTCAGAGCTGGATCAGGCATCATCATGGCCGAGGACCGTGAGATCCTGCGTGAGGTGTGGGACGGTAGAGTGCCAGTGTGTGTACAGTTAGCTAGTGAGGACTGTAACACACTCAGTGCTCCTGACCCTTACTACCTGATGGTGCCACGGCTCTCCTACCTCCCTCTCGTCATGGACAAGGTGAGCTGCTTTGAACATCTAACTAAATTTATAACAGAAATGAAGAAGGGATGATAAGGGTTTTGTAGTAATAATAGAAGAAAAAACATGTGAAGAGGACTAACAGGTCTAGAGGATAACTTATTGACAATATGAAAGAAAAATAATATTAATAATAATTATGATACTTTAATGACATGTTTCCCATCTACAAGGATGACACTTGAGTCATCACGAATCACTACAAACTGAGTGTTTTGTTGTATATTGTGAGATATGTAACCTTTGCCTGTGTCAGTGGTGGGTGTTGGTGTTGGTGTTGGTGTGGTTGTGGCACAGATGAATCTTGTGGAAACATAAATGATCATTCCCTTGAGTAAGAATCTTTCTTTTCAGGTTCGGAAACATTTCCTGAGACTCATTAGCCAAGACCTGCAGGAGGCAGAGATGTGGCTGGAGAGTGATGGGATGCCTCTTAAGTGGTAAGTTGTATTGACAATGAAACATTGTGTGACAAACAATGTTTATATTTGTTTATGGAGTTATTTGTAAGGTTTGCAGAACTTTAAGTAAGACAGTATTCACAACTCCCAATACAGGAAGAAATGTACATGTTCTTAACTGAAAGGATGTCATCCTGAATTTGTTTTTAACAAAAATGTATTCTGTGAGTGGCAGTATTGTAACCAATGAGGTTTAAGCGAGAGTTTCTGGGATTAATAGGCTTTCATGGAGTTTTCTTGTGTGTAACTGTTCCTGTTCTATATGTAGTAACTTTGTTGTATATATGGATCACTCACATCTTTTATAATAGATTTATTGATTTTATAGATAGATATTTTGATATTTTGAGGAAGTAAGTAGAGGCCTTGTATTTGTACAGGCACTATCCAGTGGGTGTGTTGTTTGACCTGCACTGTGGTGGTACATCACTGCCTTGGGCCCTCACGGCACACTTCTCACACTTCCCAGAACAAGAACTCATCCGCTGTCCTTCAAGGTAATGTCACCTGCAATTTAATGTTTCCTCTCACTACTCATACTTTAGACAAATGCCAATGCTACAGTTGAATTTTTTTGAGAGTGGACAGGAGTCACTTGCCTCCCACTCACAGGTCTACTTCAGAAGAAAGAATTGTTTTAATACACTATATTGAAATTATTTATATTTTTTGTGACAGTTGCATAATTGTTCTACTTCTATTGAATTTTATAGTTATCTCCTGTCACAAATTATTACATTATAAACCAATATTTATATTAGTATTAGTAATCAGCAGCACGGTCAGCGTAAAAGCATCATCAAAATATTGAATAATAATGATAATAATAGTAATAATAATTTGTCTATCTTGATATCAGGCTGTTATCCTCCTGAAGGGGGTAGCCATGACGGGGCACGCATACACACACCCATACATACATGCACACATACATACATACACACACTCATGCACACATACATATACACGATGGGGATGAATGTAAAGAGAAGGTTGTATGAAAGACTGCTTTATATGGGTATGAAATGTGGCAGTAGCAGAGAAGAAGAGATTAAATGTAATGGAGATAGGTGTCAGAGGAGAAAAATGGAGTAATGCACATGGACCTAGTAAGAAATGAAATGTGAAATAGAACTGGTGTTATGAGAGAGTTGGGTGGTCAAGCAGAGCAGAGTAGATTGAAGAAGTTTGAACACATGGAGAGAATGGAGAAGGACCGGTTGATGAAGAGAATAATAGAGTCCTACGTAAGAGGTGTTAAGTTGAGAGGAAGGCCAAGAACGAGGTGGATGGTGTGAAAAGAGCGTTGAATGAAACAGGAATGTCTGTGGAGGAAGGAAGGATGATTGTGCGTGATGGAAGTGAATGGATGGTATTACAGTGGTGAATGCATGATTAATAGCCTGGCCTTGGTTACTCCTTGGGGAGGGTAATAATGATAATAGTAATAATAATAATGATAATCTATCTATCACACCTAACATCCTTCCACTCACACACTCAAACTTGCATTCACTCTTCACTCTCTGTTTAGTTTCACTCAATGGTAACTCTTCAAACATTTGCTCCTCACACATTCACAGACTCAATCTTTAGCCTATTTGCAGACATTGCTTTCCCTTCCCTCTCTACACCTTGTCTTGTCAAAGGAGAATTTACAGAGGAGGAGCTTCCGAGACCCCTTGCCCCACCCCTTTGGATCACCTATGAGCTGCTGGGAATACATTGGTAATAGACGTCCAGTTATTGATAGTGATGACAAATTTATGTTTCAGGGAGGTTGTCGAGTCACACTTCATGTCATCCTTGAAAGAAGCTGACGGTCTGAAGCATCGTGGGCAGATCATCACAAACATGCAGAGTAAAGACCACAAACAACTCTGGATGGGTCTATGCAATGGTACTGATACTTTGAATAATACATTAATTCACCGGGTGGACACTAGACGAGTGGGGAAGGCAGAGAGTGTTCTGAAAGGGAGTGAATTGAACATGAAGGAGAAAAAGGTGGAATACCAGGAGAGAATTGCAGACAAGTGGAAGCTGGTGAAAGAGTGTGAGAAAGGTGATGTGGAAGATCAATGGCAGAGGTTTAAATGTGGTGTGGTGTGGTGTGGTGCACGGAGAAGGTGTGCGGAATGAGAAGAGTGGGAGGTGGTGTGAGAAAGGGAAGTGTGTAGTGGTGTGAGTGTGTAAGTGTGGCTTTAACATAAAAGAGACATGCCCATGAAGTGTGGCTGCAGAGGAAGGATGAAGTGTCGTATGAGAGATAGAAGGAAAAGAGAAATCAAGCTTAAAGGACTGTGCTTGATGCAAAAGTGAATGTAGATGAAAAATTGGATAGGAAGATGACTGAAAACTTGCATGTTTGAAAGGAGTAACAGAGAATAAGGAATGATGTATTTAAGATAAAACATTGTGAGCGTAAACCATCAAGGAAATGTTTACGTTTTCACCAAATGATTTTTCAGTTTTCCCGTTCCCTGAGTTTTATGTTTAGATTTATGTTCCAGATTTCAAGTAACCTAATATATCTTATTTTGTTTTTAATATACTATTTATAAGGTCATACCAAATGTAGGAACATTGTGCAAAATAATTTATTAATATTCAAAAATAACAATTAAGAATAAAAACTTTGCTGATCGAGGACCTCCAATGGCCAGGCCTAACTACACCAATGGTTCTGGCTACTAGGAGAGATTACGGTGTCAGTGATGGAGTCAAACATAAGTATTAGTTCAACAAATTCAACTCGCCATCAGCTGGCTTGTTGGTTCCACATCTTTGTACACCTTTCTCATTTGTTCTAACACTGTTCTCTTTGTAACTTTGGGTTATCTTTTTACACTTATGGATATATGTACACTACTTTTGTGTATCCATCTTGTCACTTCCTTCTCAGCCATTCTTCTGTGGTGATTAAATGATATCCTTGTGTTGTGTTGTGTTGTGTTGTGTTGTGTTGTACTGTCTCCATCGCTTTACAACTCATTCCTTCCCACTTACTAAACTTACCAGATTTATGGTATGCAGTTTTATTACTCTCGACACATACTCTATTGTTATTTTAGGCATTTTTTAATGAACTCATTTCCACTGCTTCGATCCTAGACCTTTTACTTTCATTTAATGTCTGGGTTTTACACTTAATGTATGTAATAATTAATTTTCATTAGTTTTATGTATATCTCAAAAACTTCAGATAAATTTGACCAGTTCTGGGCCATCAATCGGAAGCTGATGGAATCCACGCCAGAGGAAGGGTTCAAGTTCATCCCATTCCGGCTGCATTGCCCTTTCCAAGCACCCATTCAGAGGCTCATTCGCCCACTCACTGAGGACGGCCGCAGGGTGACTCTGGCTGACCTACTGCACGAGTTTTTGTCAGTGCCCTCACAGGAAGGTAAGATCAGTGGATTCATTGACAGAGTTAATTTAGTTAAGTTTAGTACTACAAATGTTGATTCATAAAGAGTAACTGGTTCAAGGAAAAAGGTTTAGTTTTGAGCTGTCCTCATTATACCAATGCTCCTCAACTAACAATGGAGTTATGTCTCAACAAATACATTGAAGGTATTGCATTCTGGGCACCCAGTGTTTGGTGTTAGTCTTGGCCATGAAGGAGTTGACATTCTCTCCAGCCTTCTTGACTGCAGCAACATTCTTAGCCACAGTAAAGACACTGGACTGGGCACGGTTAAGGACATGAGTGAGGGAGTTACCTCCTTCACAACCCTCATGCCACTTGATAATATTCAGCTTCATTTCAAGAAATAATCTTTTCCTCACTCACTTTGACTTCACCTTGGATAGAGTAGAGCTTACCTGATGTTAAAAAGTCATCACTGTACCATACACTAGTAATATAAATCACAAGAAATTGATTTTGATGTTTACAACCAACCTGTAACTACTAAGCTCAAGTGTGGCGCAGGAAAGACTGGGCGGACAAGTTGTGCAAGTTTGCTTCTGAGGCATGAAGGTGATGCAATCAGAAACCAATGCCTGTATACTTGTGATGATCATATACGGGAGTACACGGTGATTATAAATTTTGTTAAAGTGGTAGTAAAACATTGCATATATACGTGAAATATTGTAAACCAATACATCGTATAACACAGGTTTATGTAAGCTTCTCACAGCAGTCTAAGGATGGTTTCCCTGGTTGTTTGGTACTCTGATGTTAAACTAACCACACCACTATATCCATTAAATATAATGTAAAACTGGCTACCAGGAAATATTTATGTTTTAAAGCATCAGGATCTGAAAATGTCGATGCTCTGCTTTTATCTATGTCCACACACTCTGTTGCCAATGTTATTGTTATACTGCACCACACACCCGGCTGCACCGTGATACACTTGCTAAACATTACATCTCTAAGTGAAGGACATTAATGCTATATC
>JAPQNM010000008.1:170000-180000 GCA_029783475.1 Metacarcinus magister
TTAACAAACTTTTGATAGTATAAAAGTTTTTTTTTCCCCCAGTCAACAGTTTTCAATTTTTTTAGAGAGTGAGATTTACACTGGACAAAAGTTGTCCGCTTCCTTTTGCCAAGTTAAATACCTTTTTAATTGCTATAATGAAAAACTAGCCTAACACCTGGATTCTTTCAGAAGATCCTCTGCACATGTTCCTACAAAAAGGACAAAAGTCAAGGCGAGTCACAGGGTTTTCTACAACAGTTGTTACAGTAATGAGATGTGAAATGCTAGCTCTATGTAATTTCATTCATCCTACCATCGTGAAGCTACCATGAGCTTGGCAAGAACACTTGTGGTTCATAACACTCCAGCAATGTTAATACTGAATGGAACACTAGTCGCTGAAACCTGATCTAAGCTGCCTCAGCTCGGTGTGGCTCAGATACTTTTAGCAAATACTTATTTGATTGGTAGCTCAGCTTCAGCATTAAAGATATTTTAAAATTTTATATTGCTGAAGGTTGGCTTGTATATATAATAACTTTCCTGAAGTGTTAAGTTATATAATGTTTTCTGCTTTTGTAATATAATTTTCAATTCATAATTATTATATAACATTATATCAATCAGTTTCATCACTAATGGTCAGTAATGATCCTTGGAAAGAGGAAGGACAAGTTTCCTGCACTGATCTATGATGTATTGTGTTTATATGTCCCTGCTTGATGGGAACTGCCTCTCATAACACTTAAACTTTAAAGTAGGTTCTTGCTTTCCTTGCCATGGCTGACATACCCCACAGAAGAATTATTGTATCAGATGATGAAAAAGATCACTGAATCGGTAGTAATTCAGTGTGATTGAGAATCATTTAATTTGGAGTAACTTGAATGTCATCACTATTTATATAGTGACTGTGTCATTCTGATAGTGTCACCACCAATTGTTGTGAGGCTGTTGTAATGTTACTCTACTGATTCTTATAGCCTATTAGGTAATGCTAGAAGGAAATTTCTAGTAGATACACTAGGCTGAGATATGCCAAGTGAGCGAGACTAGCAGCTATTCGGCAGGAACGGCGGGAATGTTTTGCCTGTTGTAGGGATGACCACGTCCAGTCATGGCCAGGATGTATGGATGCATGTTGGATGGCATGCACTTGGGGTCCTCCATCACACTGCGCTGCAACATAAAACATTACCTCAGTCACGTTATGCTGAGATGAACAGCCTCCTGTACACTCAGTAGAGTGGAGCAAAAAACAATTTCATGATTCTCATGAGACTTCTGTACTCTGTTGGATACTTTCTCAGGCACATCACACACAGTTTATATTAATATGACCAGTTTCCTCAGTTTATTTATTAAGTTTAGAAGATTTTGTAGTATGTATGTAACAGTCTACCATTGAACAAGTATAAACCACCACTTACCCCGTGCAGTTTTGAAGACCATCTGGGCTTGCAGGTGAGGCCACCTCCACATGGACAGGAATATGTATATACTCTTGAACCATAGTAGTTCCTCAGGCGGTTCCCCGGGGCACAGTACTCGCCTAAGAAGAGATAGAAAGGTATCCCATTTTATTCCATTATTATTAATGGCAATTATTAAAGATTGTTCAATAATCATATATTAAATGTGTGGCATGACCACTTAAAATGAGTACAGACTCCACTTATACAACCATTATCCATGACCTGGAAAACATGAAGCCCCAAAATAATGATACAAAGAAAGCTGTGGATGATAGAAAGGCAACATTTCTTAGGTATTAAACTGCATTCATTGCCATGCACGGTGGTGACTCATGATTGCATGGCAGACATCAGTGTTGAATACTCTTGAATCCTTCGTGCAATCTTTGTGTCACCAACACGTGATCATTATGGCACCACAATTGCCATCAGTCTTTACTTTCATGATCATTATACCATTAAAGTGTTTCAAAAAGCACAATGTGATAGAAATGTCTTACAATGTAGTGGATGATCCTGGACACAAATATACAACCATTATTCTGAAGGAGTTACAAGGGTGTGAGAGATGCATTACGGTATGTGGCACTCACCCATTTGTGCCATGGCCTGACACACCCCAGAGGGCCGCCGGTGTCTGAAGCCCGTCATGAGACAGCAGCCCTTCAGACAGTCGATGTTGTCACTGCAACTCTCACCATCCATTGGCTGAAACATTAGTCCCTGCAAGACAAGGGAAGAGTAATTTTACTAAATGTTTGTTTAGACCGCCTGTGACACTCACACACTCACTCCATCTCTTCCTTAAGACAGCCTGTGGCACCCCTCTGTTTCCAAACTCCATTGTCGTTGTGGAGAGACTGTGCCCCAATGCTGTCATGCCTTGGACTTCAGTCTCTCGTCCAACCAATTTTCGCTTGGTCTTTTTCTAGCTTTATTTCATGTCTTTCTTTCTTACCTTCCGCTATCTCTTTCTTTAACTAAAGTGTGAGTCGTGCCAAGAGGATGAGAAGCTAACTATGAGTTAGTTTTAGACGGCTTGTGGGTACCATGGGACACTGTATATCCTCCCTCTTTCATTGCCCTTACTCTTCACGGGGAGATATAGGGAGCGGACCAGTTATATCCACAACTTACATTTGGCTCATCATGGCCAATTATGAAAGATTAGAATCAACAGGTGCATAGGGGAATGCACCTCAAAAATGAATCCCTCAAACTTCCCTGCCTTTGACAAGGAAACACCTCCGACCTCAGCTGTGAAAACTCTTCTAACCATCCACCTGCCAACTCCCTCGTGCCTTCCACCTCCTCATGTACCTACTCATTAATATCAACACCAACACCTTGTACTATTATAATCAACTTAGAAGCATATATACTCCCAAAATTTAAACCACTCACCAACCCTCTTCTATAACCCAGACTGTCCCCTCCTCCTCTCACCCTCGTCCACGGCCATCCACTACCACTAATCACCATTGTTTGTTTGTGTGTGTTATTCACGATGGTCTCGAGGATCACGCGCTGGACTCGTGACCTTTATGGTAAGAGCTCAAAGAGACGGATCTATGGGCAAGGCAGAGATCTCTATACTGGTCTCTTTTCTCAGAGTAGGGAGTTTCAGCTTAGAAATTATTTCTTCATACGGTAAATCTCTCAGGCTTGTACCCATTTTTGTAGCTGCTCTTTGCATTCTCTCAATCATCTTTATATATCCTTCTTTTTATGTGGTGACCAAATCAGCTAGGCCGCCACATACTCGTGACTCCGTGAGTCTGGCCCAGGATAAGACCGTCATCCAGGAAGCCAAAGGCGTGACAGGCCCTTCCTACCTACACCAGAACAAAGCCTCGTGCCATCTCCTCCCTTCTCAACCTTAAGGTTCCCTCTCTCCTTGCCCCGCCTCTTGATGCTCATCTTTCAGTTCAAAAGTTGCTTCTTCCCTCACTTCATTAAAAGTTTATCTTCCATTCTCTCTCTCTCTCTCTCTCTCTCTCTCTCTCTCTCTCTCTCTCTCTCTCTCTCTCCTCTCTCTCTCTCTCTCTCTCTCTCTCTCTCTCTCTCTCTCCTCTCTCTCTCTCTCTCTCTCTCTCTCTCTCTCTCTCTCTCTCTCTCTCTCTCTCTCTCTCTCTCTCTCTCTCTCTCTCTCTCTCTCTCTCTCTCTCTCTCTCTCTCTCTCTCTCTCTCTCTCTCTCTCTCTCTCTCTCTCTCTCTCTCTCTCTCTCTCTCTCTCTCTCTCCTCTCTCTC
The DNA here is from genome assembly GCA_029783475.1 of Metacarcinus magister. Taxonomy (NCBI): domain Eukaryota; kingdom Metazoa; phylum Arthropoda; class Malacostraca; order Decapoda; family Cancridae; genus Metacarcinus; species Metacarcinus magister. The sequence goes on from JAPQNM010000008.1 coordinate 173,709, forward strand.
TCTCTCTCTCTCTCTCTCTCTCTCTCTCTCTCTCTCTCTCTCTCTCTCTCTCTCTCTCTCTCTCTCTCTCTCTCTCTCTCTCTCTCTCTCCTCTCTCTCTCTCTCTCTCTCTCCTCTCTCTCTCTCTCTCTCTCTCTCTCTCTCTCTCTCTCTCTCTCTCTCTCTCTCTCTCTCTCTCTCTCTCTCTCTCTCTCTCTCTCTCTCCTCTCTCTCTCTCTCTCTCTCTCTCTCTCTCTCTCTCTCTCTCTCTCTCTCTCCTCTCTCTCTCTCTCTCTCTCTCTCTCTCTCTCTCTCTCTCTCTCTCTCTCTCTCTCTCCTCTCTCTCTCTCTCTCTCTCTCTCTCTCTCTCTCTCTCTCTCTCTCTCTCTCTCTCTCTCTCTCTCTCTCTCTGGCACACGGAAACATTGCGTCGATCGCTCAAAATAGTTCCCAGGCCTGGCTCCCTGCCCGCACCCCATGCTGCCTCGTGCCCCGAGTCATCAGCCCGATTCCTCAGTGCTTGTTTTTTCTTGTTAATTTCCATTAGGTCGATGAAGAGTTATTTATATAATCCCCACGAACTAGGTAGCTATAAACCATATAGTTCTGCTAGGGAGAGATAACGAGAGAGCGCTGCCCCCCTCACCAAGAAGCTGTCGTGGGCCAGGATCGAACTCGCAACCTTAGGCCATGAGTCGAGCACTGAACCACAGAGCCACGCGGTCCCCAATGATGGAAATAATGTGTAGCGAGGGGGCGGAGGCGTGTGAGTTGGGAGTGTTTAGGGAGGGCGGCGGGCAGTCTTGTATCATTATGTAAAATTTCAAGAAATTAGTAGTTCATTTAAGTGTCATTCTCCTCCTCATCACCATCACCACCTTCATCATCATCATCATCATCATTTGCAACCGCTTCTCGCCGGCATATGTTGTCTGAGTTGGAGGTGGACGGGAAGACCCTTGTTCTGTTCTATCATGATCTACACGTAGTTTACAATTAGTAATTAGTAGTACGTAGTTCAGCTGATACAATCGTTAAAGACCAACATGAGTCCTGATATCTGTTTTCCTATGTGTAATCATCATCATCCTTCCCCCACCACCACCATTACCATTATTATTATTACTGCTGTCAATTCCACTACTGTAAGTAATATGTACTACGACCATCACCACCACCAATTATATGTACTACTACTGCTGCTTCTGCTGCTGCTGTTACACATGACAAGCCCGGGCTGAGGAGTATGTATTCCGGGATTTTTATAAGATTGTTTCCTTGGCATGATTTTTGACGCCTTGAAAGTCAGTGATCCGAGGGAGGGAGGTGATACAAAAGGTTTTAACAACTACTGAAAGGAGTGATACTTACTAACCAATACCAAGACCGAAGAAAAGATAACACTCCTAGTTCACAAAGGAGGAAAGATCATCCCATTGCGAGCTTGTCAACAGCTGCAAGCTGTTTGACATGCATTGTGGGCGAAGATTTGCAATGAAAAGCCACGACGACTACAGATCCTCAGTCGACAGGAGAAAAAAGGATTGCCAAAATGGTGCTAATACCTCTGCTTGGGTTAACGAGACTGTTAACTCTCACCAAGAAGCTGCCGTGTGCCAGGATGGACAGCGCGTCGAACTCTATCATTGAGCTACCTCACAATAACTGTCCTCAACAAGATGGCAAGCCAAGATAATTGCCAAGATTGCTGAGCAAGAAACTTAGAAGAGGAAACGAAGGTGATAAAAGTGCCACCTCTCCTACCACCAAGAAGTTGCCGTGAGTAGGAGTTGAATGAGCAGGAAGCTGAACCTTCCACCCACGACCCGACCACTACACCATATCCATCTGGCTTCAACTTTGTTCAATCTTATCCATGAAATAGGCTTTATTACTACTAATAATAATAATACTATTACTACTATTACTACTACTATTACTACAAATAATAATAGTAATGGTACCACCAGTACTATTTCTAGAAGCACCACATTCGCCGCCACCACCAACAACTGTACTACTGTTACTACTACCATCACCAGAACTCACCTGCGTCAGGTTGAAGCACACCAGCACCACGAGGGTCCCACACAGTACCCTGGAGGCGTCCATCCTGCTACTCCTGCTGCCGCGTCACTCGTTCGTTCAGCAGACTTGCGTCGTCCCGGTGGTGCGGGTGTAGATGTGGTGCCTGTCTCCAGATGAGCTTCTCCTGTTTATTTGGTGAAAGCGTATCTTCCTGGAGTGTGGCCTCACACGATGGCGGTGTTTTCTCTAAACAACGGACGTGTTGCCTCTCACACTAATGTTAAGTAACGACGTAAATATTTAGTTGTCTATAGGTATAAATTACTCTTGTTTACTAACTCTACAGAAGCGGGACTAGCACAGTAAATGCTGCGGTGAGGCGAGTTTCCCTTAGAACTGTGATTACATTAAAGCTTTTCTCACATTTAACACAACACTGCGGGATTACCACCTTTAGATTCTGCACTCGTGCTTCGCAGACGCCATGAAGAAAGTGCGACGCTGACTGTACATAAGTATCAGATTATTATGATAATTATCCACTTGGTCGTCCCAGGAATCTTGTAACAGTCACACACCTCCGTCGTGGCTGCCGCTGTGGAGGCGCGATAGGATGGTTGGGGCGATAGGTGATGACTGCCCGCTGGTCACGCCTCCTGGTACTACTTTGCCTCCTGACTAGGCACCTTTATCACTTTTTCTTCTCTATATTACCCACAACACCAGTGCTTCACTAAATGAGTCAATTCTCGTTACTACATTAGCCAATTTCCTGCGTTTGTCACACACTAACACACATTAACACATACACTAACACTCACACACTAACACACACACACACACATACACACTTACACACACATACACTAACACACACACACACACACACACACTAACACCACACAATAGACTCTTAATCACCAGCAGGTCGCATTCATTATGCGCGGCGAGGTGGTCGCCACCCGGACTTGGTTTCAAAGAATGAGCGTCATTTTAAGCGTCACCAACACCACATCGTCGCCTTTACATCAAGATGGATTTAGCAGCAGCCAAACCCCTTTGTCGCCGCGCCCAAAGAAACACCATGAAGCTTCAGCATAAGATTTCTTGGTCGTAGGGAGTCATGTTTATGGTTGGTGGCGATCACTCAGTCTTGATGGAGGCAGGTGTGTACAGGCGTTCAGGTGTCCATCGTCACGGCCCCTTCCATGCGACACCTGTAATAGTTTTCATCATCAGCAATATAGTCATACAAAAGGGTACATGCCAAACAAGTACAAATGTTTAGGTGTTACATGTGTATTGCGTTACAAAAGGTATGTTCGTGTATATCAGTGGAAGCTTAAAGGAAAAACCCAACAGCGTCACCTTATCACAAAGATCCACAAATTATAAACAAGTAAAGGAAACTGTAAGGGAGGAGCGATGATCTCAATTATACCTTATTACAGGATGAAGAACACACACACACACACACACACACACACACACACACACACACACACACACACACACACACACACACACACACACACACACACACACACAAGGGATGAATATGAATAATAAAAGCAACGGAAAGATAAATAATTGAAAATAATGTGAATAATAAGCATCAGTAAAAATGCATAACATGAAGTATGGACATTCCTGGCGCATTGGTGCCTGTGGGAGGGGAGGGGAGGGGAGGGGAGGGGAGGGGAGGGGAGGGGAGGGGAGGGGAGGGGAGGGGAGGGGAGGGGAGGGGAGGGGAGGGGAGGGGGAGAAGGGGTAACGTGTGGTTAGTGAAGCAACAACCACGTCTCCCTTTTTTTAACGTCCCATTTTTTATCATAATAGTTTGTCCTACTACCATCACCACCTTAGTTTGTCATACTGGGATTCTACTTGTACTTGATGCAAGCTGTAGTGTCTTGATGTGGCACAGCAAAGTAATCTTTAACTCAATTGGGTGAAATTCAGCAAAACATCATGAAAGCAACACACACACACACACACACACACACACACACACACACACACACACACACACACACACACACACATACACACACTAATCAGGATAGGGTAACGTGGCGGGGTCTTGTTACAACACTTTGAGTCATGAGGGTGAGGAGGGCCAGCACGAGGCCCTGACACGTCCCTCTGACTCACTCGTAATTGACATGCGCGTCTCACTCTTCTCACACTCACACGCCCGTCATGTTACCTATTGTGTCTCGTCCACAAACATCAGACAGACAGACGCAATGTTGATCTCTCGTAAGATTCGTGTCCGTATTTATCAGACTTTTTACGCACTCCTCCATCTTCAACACACACACACACACACACACACACACACACACACACACACACACACACACACACACACACACACACACACACACACATACACGCACACACACACAAACACACGCGCGCACACACACACACACACACACACACACACACACACACCAAGACAAATCTTAACATTGTAATTGACGTAGTTATTTGCAGTTTGACAGTAGGAAAGGCGCCATGTGCAAGTTACAACGTTAATGCAGTGTGAGTGTAGGCAACTTGGTGCACCGTCTGTGGAGGAAGAAAACCTCCCAAGGCAAGTGGGAGGGCGGAGGTGGGTTGGTAAGGCCAAGGTGCAGGGTTCGGGCAGGAGGGAGACGCGAGGCTGAACACCTGAAATAGTCCATCACCGTCAGTGGTAGTACCTCGCAAGGCGCAGCTTCGCTCACCGCTCATCGCTCATCATTCACACCATCTACAACACCTCGTCACAAGCTCGCACTCGCTCGCACGCACGCACGCACGCACGTACGCACACATACAGACACATACACACACATATAGATATCTTATTCACCACAGCTTACAGATAAATCACTTATATTACACAATATTATGTACTTACATGATTTCTCCATACAAACACCTAAGCCATAATTTAATCTTATTAATGTCACACACGCGCGCATACGCGCACGCACACACACATACGCGCACGCGCGCACACGCGCACACACACACACACACACACACACACACCGGACAGACCAAATAATCTTGGGCGGGCGGTCTCCTTACACCGATCAGTGAATGGTTAGCAGTGTGTCCGCCTTACCGGGGTGGCACCCTGGCACTTGTCTTGTCGGGGAACGGAAAAGGTGCCATTACGAAGGCTATACACAGTCTCTAAACAGTGTACTGAAGAATAAACACTAATTAAAACACACACACACACACACACACACACACACACACACACACACACACACACACAGTAGTCTCCTTGGCAGGTTGCGTGAGGGACAACCATTACCTCACTTCAGGTATGGTGATGCGCGGCGGTCCAGATAGCATCGGTCAATGGAGGGAGGGAGGGAGGGAGGGAGGGATGGAGGGAGGGTCCGAGAGCTGCTAGGCCTCAGGGAAGCCCCACACGCTACCTTCGCCTTGTTACGCTGCCGTCAGTCTCCCCGTGGCGTCAAACACAGCTTGCCGGATGGTGTGCGCCGCCCCGGCACCGCCACCCCAATATACGGCTGCTCTTCAACTATTTCGAGTCAGTAGTTAAATTTACCTCCAATCTTTTACGAATCAGTTCATTAATTTAGTTCCGGGCGCGGGCGACGTGCCACCATATAAGAGGCGGCGGGGCTCGGGCGGACGACTCCAGGGGTGAGAAAATTATTCACCTGAATATAGACTGACTGCGCCAGATTCCATACACCCGATTTAGCCACACAAAAAAGTTATCTTTACCTCCCGCCCTCAGTCGTCCTCCTTACCTGCCGTGACACCCCTCTAGGGTGAGACCCTACCCTTCCCTGCCTCACTGTGACTCACCCATTCCCTGACGCATCGACCATTAAAAACTAGCCTCCAATAGGTTCAGCGGCGCAATACGTCCCCTGTCTGACCCTGTACCGGAAGCAGCTCCGCCCAGGTGGTGTACACGCTGTCAAAACTTTCCTCCTAACATATAATAATTAAAAAAAAAAAACCACACTTGTCAGTATGCAGAGAAGTCCCGCTGCTGCTGTGTGGATATAACGTATGCATATATCTGTATGTTATATTCATGTGTGTGTGTGTGTGTGTGTATGTTATATTCATGTGTGTGTGTGTGTGTGTGTGTGTGTGTGTGTGGGTGGGTGTGGTGTGGGTGGGTGTGTGTGTGTGTGGTGTGTGTGTGTGTGTGTGTGTGTGTGTGTGTGTGTGTGTGTGTGTGTGTGTGTGTGGGTGGGTGGGTGTGTGTGGGTGGGTGTGTGTGGGTGTGTGTGGG
>JAPQNM010000008.1:182500-205000 GCA_029783475.1 Metacarcinus magister
CTGGCGACGGTAATGTTGTGCCGAGAGTTGCCAGTGTGGAATTACGATACACTTCACTAACACTGCTATGAATCCTCTAAAGAATCCCATGTCCCTGCTGGGTGGGTGGTGATGTGCTGATCAGTTGTCGTGACTGATAGCTATGCAAGGTTGGGCAAGGCGCTAACTCACCTTACTGGTGGCGCGCCAGTAAGTGTGGCGTAGAGGCCGAGGTGAACAGGGAGAGATTATTACAAGTAGATGGGACGTTTTTATATTAATAGCCAGACAGACGAGCAGAGACGGAGGATAGTGTAACTCCAAAGCGACTCTGCTGCAAGGACGAGGAAGGCAGAAAAATAAAGGCGTTTATGGGGTGGAGGTGGTTGGGGCGGCGTGCTGCAGGGGTAGGGTGACGCCAGACCACGGGACCAAAAGTATGAGGATGGTGGGTGAGACATGCATACTGGGACTGAGGCGGTCTGGGGGAGGGAGTCAAAGTGGTAGTTGGGTGATGAGGAACGACTCTCCTGAGGCACAGAGGCAACAGGTAGCAGATGACCAATTCTTCCATGGCAGGAGGAAGCAGAAAGGCGAGGACAAGGCCGAGTGAAGGAGGAATGAATGTTCTTTGGTAAATACAAACAATGGATCATTTCATATAGAGAGTCTCATGTAGAAGGTCTCATTGTCGCACCGGTGCGACAATGAGACCTTCGAAGCTTTGAGATGAATCACTTGAACACACGCTCGGTAATGTCCCAACTCACAGGTCCGGGACGCCATTGCACCACCATTCCCACCGCTGGCTCATCCCTAGTGGTCCTAAGCAAGACCCTTTTCTAGGCGACCCTACACCACTGATTCACTCACTATAAACTATATACCCATCCACATAGTTGTACTTCTCTCTCTCTCTCTCTCTCTCTCTCTCTCTCTCTCTCTCTCTCTCTCTCTCTCTCTCTCTCTCTCTCTCTCTCTCTCTCTCTCTCTCTCTCTCTCTCTCTCTCTCTCTCGACGTGTCTACAATCAAGGCAAACCATTCCAGCCAATTGGTCAAAGGAGTCCAATAGAGACACTTACAAGGATGAGAGGGGAAAGCCTGCACTTGGCACAAAGAGAGAGAGAGAGAGAGAGAGAGAGAGAGAGAGAGAGAGAGAGAGAGAGAGAGAGAGAGAGAGAGAGAGAGAGAGAGAGAGAGAGAGAGAGACGATGTGTTTGGTAAGGTAATTGACTTTTTGCTGAAACACTTCCCATTTTGTTGATAAGTTCGCGACAGTTCATTACCTACACGTGTTTTGTCCAGTCATTGATGAGTGGGTCACGTGTTGTTGGTTGAAGTACTGACCACTGACTCATTTTTTAGTAACGAACAATTGGATCGCCAAACATTTATTACTTAAAGGATTTTTTAAAATCTTAAATAGGCGACCAAAACAGTTACTTCTCAACACACTTTAGTGGATGGGAAGGCTGTTAGTTGGTAAGACGCAGACGAATATGATCAAAGTGATGCAAAATTATTTGTCATGAAACACAGGAATAACCAGCATGGGTTCGAATCCTGCTCAGGTCACTAAGGATTCTTCACTAACATGGAGCAAGGGGATGGTGGTGTGTGATGTATCAGAGGCCAGTCTTACCCATGAATCCGTCTCTATGAACGCTTGAGTTTTTTCTGGGAGGGTAATGGCTGACGATCACGAGTCCAGCGCGTGATCTTGTTGCCCATAGTGAATTACACACACACACACACACACACACACACACACACACACACACACACACACACACACACACACACACCCAGAGAGAGAGAGAGAGAGAGAGAGAGAGAGAGAGAGAGAGAGAGAGAGAGAGAGAGAGAGAGAGAGAGAGTACAACCTCTTACCTTATTACAGGTCGGTGGGTGTGCAGGACGCCCTCACCCTGGTCGGGGAGGGTGTCGGGGTAGGTGACGGTGAGCCTGAGTAGCAGCCCGACGAGCTTCCCGACGAGCCGAAGGAGCAGCTAGAGGAGGCCCAGGAGGGGGTGGGTGAGGGTGAGCTTCTGGACGGTGTGGGGGCAGGCATGAACACCTTCCTGACGGTGACTGACGGTGGTGCTGATGACTTGTGGCTGCTGATGATGATGCTGTGTTTGGCGTAACTCTCGCCCTTCGTCATCAAGATATTTACAGAGTTCTCCCTGTCGGTGGCGCTCGTTTTCTGATTCTGTCTTGAGTCGTTTTCCTTTGTTGTGTTTTCGAGGGGGAGCTGTTATGGTGGGGAACTCCTCTGGTTTGTGCGTGAGGCTGGGGTTTGTAAATGTGGTGTCAGGAGTAGTCTTTTTGCCTCCTGTTGTTTGTGAGTCCTTGGTGTTTTGCGAGGCGTGGCGTAGTGGTGTATGGCGGGTTGTGCGATTTGAAGGTGTGGTGGGTGTGTGGGCGGCAGAGGCGTGGGAGTGGTGGTGGGGGGAAGGCTGAGGCGTAGGTGTTTGTTGGGAGACTGATATACGCTTGCGTGGCATGGGAACAGGTCCGTTGGAATGGTTTGGGAAGTGCGTGAGTGAGTGTGGTGTTGTCGGGGTGTGGGCGACGCTGGGCAGCATGGGAGACCGGGAAGCTGGAGTACTGTGAGAGACTGTAGGTGTGGTGGAGGCCGGTGGGGGGCAGGGAGCGGCAGGGGTGTTGGGGGCCTTGGAGGTGGTGAACGTGGTAGGTTTGTGTGTAGTAGCAGGTGTGGAAGGCGCTGTTGAGGGTGTAGTGAGGCCTGTGCGTGTGGGCGAGGCTTCCTGCGGGTGTATGAAAGTCTTGGTGGGCGTGAAGACGTGCACAGACGCCCTCATCGAGGATGGAGAGTTGAGGTTAAGGTGATCCGGACGAGGACGGAACGGGTGGGAGGACATCTGTGGCGCCTCCCAGGAATGTGACGTCGGTGAAGTACGGTTGTGATCTGGGAGTGAGTGTGACTTCGTGAGGTGTGACCGTGGGGCAGGGGTGGGGGTGGGGGAGGGGGTGGGGTCAAGCTGCGCAGGGAAGGAAGTAGAGGTTTTGGAGGTGAGGTGTGGAGGGCAGGGCGTGGTAGGGTTGTTAGGTACACTCTGCAGGGGTGAAAGAGGGTTGAGTCGCATCCTGACTGTAGGTTCCTTGGGTGGCCCAGGTGGAGGTGTGTGGGAACATTCAGGTGTCAGTGTTGGTAGGTTGTCGTTCCTTGCTATGGAGGTGTTTAACACAGGTGTCGTCGGCCGGCCACTGGATGGCTGCAGAGTGGCGGTCGTGGATGTGATGCGTTGGTTAAGTTCCGGTTGTGTTTGTTTGTTTGTGTTGCTGTCAAGCTGCTCTGTGTTGTCTGTACATTGCTGCCTCTCCACCGCATCCGTGTGCACTTTCTGCTGTACACTGTCCAGGTTCGTCGGACGTGCACTCCTTGTTCGGGCGTTAGTAGTGTCCCTCACAGATTGGGATAACATTCCTGGCGCACTGCAGTACACTAACGAATCCGGCTGAATGACACTTTTCGGTTTGTCAATTGAATATATTGAAACTACCACTTTTCTGGGTGGGTCAGGCGCCTCGAAAGACCTGCTGCGACATCTCTGCTTCCTGTCGTCTTCGTCTTCGCCGTAGTCGAGATCAAAGTGAACCCTTCGCTTATAAGAAAGGGAATTTCTCTTCTTTCTATCCTTCCCGAGGGTATGAAGTCTGGGCTCGGACTTGTTGAGGCGACCTCCAAGGCTCCTGGCGGCTTCCTTGTTGCACTCTTCGTAAGGTACCTTGAAAAATTCTTCCCTCATTGCTGCCTTCCGCCGCTGTGTGATTTCCCACGCTCTCTTGCCCCAGCTTTGCTCTCTCTCACTCCTATAGTCTTGTTCGCCTTTCCCAACGGGCGCCTTCGAACTTTCACTTGAATCCCTTCCCTCAGGGTCTGATGCCGAGCTAGTTCGCCTCAAAATAGATTGCATTTTTGGCTTTTCGTTTGAATGACTTTCTCTTTTATCTCCTGTTGTTTTTTCCGTCTTCGTAAGACACGGCTCCTTCTCTTTGCTCGAGGTGCTCAGGTTATGCACGAGCGTCGGCCGCTGCTTGGGGTGTTTGGGGACGTCATTCTGGCCTGGACTGAGAACCTTCCCGGGACCTGATCCTTGCTCACCTGCAGACGATCGTGCCGTGGAATAGTTGTCTTTTCCATTGATATTTTTAGAAACTAGAGAGTCAGAGGTTTCCTCTCCCTTGTATATAACCTCCACGACGGGGAAGTCTGCGCTGTGATGGTGGCCCGGCCCAGTCAGCGGGAAGCATCGACCCATCACTACTTCCATTTTCCTGTTGTGGCGGCAACTCACCCAGCCGTCAGCGATACAAACTTACACTGAGGTTCCCGAGGCTGCCTTGACTGACCGTCCCGACGAGCGGTAGAACACAGTGTTGGCCAGTGGCAGCAGTGGTCCGGGCGAAGGTCCGCAACGGCTTTCGTTCCGCAAGTCTGTGAGAAGAAAAAAACTAATGAATCTTAAGCGTGAGATGTCCAGCGAGGCATAACATTCTGACCTACAATCAACATGCACGTGTCACGCTGTGCAGTGACGAAGCTCATATCTTGAGACGTGGGAAAGCTATTCATCATTATAACAATGTCTTGATAAAAGAATAAAAAGATAAATAAAAAAGGCAAAAATTACGAATTCACGCGATATACAAAGAACAACTATAGAGGTCGATTAATTCTAAACTGGTCATCACGCCAGAGTGAGTCTCAGGTAAGCTGGTGGTAAGGCTTGATTAAAAGGAACACCTGGAATAGAAGCAGTCCTTGGGCAGGTGAACGTACGCCTTCCACTCCTTCCACGCCTTCCACGCCCCGTGACTTGAGGGCGGTGGAAAAAGCAAAGTTGTGGGGAAAGTATGACATGAACTCTGGGTCACAAGGTCACCGCGGAACACTTGTCGCAGGGTTGTTATTAACATTCTGTCGTTGTGTTCAACGTAAACACGGAAAGAAACGCCGGATTTCCCTGTACACTTAAAACGAAAGTACGGAAGAGAGGTAGACCAGCGTCATTATAAGGTGGTGCTCGTCAGTAAATGTGAACTGTGGGGCGCGTGCACACACACACACACAAACACAGACACAGACACAGACACACACACACACACACACACACACACACACACACACACACACACACACACACACACACACACACACACACACGGATATAGACAAGGGAACACATTCCTTTCGTCCCTTGAGATGTGCCTCTGCGCGGCCACCGATCCTTCACCATCACAGACTCCTTATTCCTACCTTGCCTTGCCTTGCCTTGCTGTAGTTGTCCTGCTCTGCCTTACCTTACCTTACCTTACCTTACCCTGCCCTACAATGCCTTAATATTCCCGACACTGCCTTGCCTTCTTACGCCCTACCTTGCCTTGCCTAACCTTATCCTCTCCTCCCTTGCCCTGACCTGTCCTGACCTGCCCTGTCCTACCGCGTCTGCCCTCGATCACTCTTCTCGTAGTCGTGAATTTATATTTTCTACTCGACCAGTTGGCGTCTTGAACGTCAATACTAAAAGCTTCACGTTCACTCCTTTGACAACGTGTGTTCAAACATTTTCATCTTTTGTCTGAATTGTAAGTCTTCCTGATGTTAAATGTTCACTAAGATCAATGTTGTACAGATTATTGAAGAATGTTGTGCTGTTGGAGGGTTTGCATGTCTAATGTTCCTCTTATCTGTAGAGCCAGAAGGCGACACACTTTCTCCGATAGTTTTCAACGCTTTGCAGTTCTACTTTGGTAACATACTTAACACAAGCACATTGGAAGGAATTATGCATGTCTTCTTCAAACAGCGTAGTATTAAGTCAAGCTTTATATTGTTGACGTGAGGTGATGATGATGATGATGATATGTGTGTTTGTGTGTGTGTGTGTGTGTGTGTGTGTGTGTGTGTGTGTGTGTGTGTGTGTGTGTGTGTGTGTGTGTGTGTATCGGCGTGACCGGTACCGACTGGTCACTTCTCTCGCCGTGATTCCTCTTCAGGTGAGAATGATCCGCACACCTGAGTGTTCACTTGTTAAGGAGACGGCGCCGCCACCCACTGCGGGGACGAACGTGCTTGTGTGTGTGTGTATGTGTGTGTGTGTGTGTGTGTGTGTGTGTGTGTGTGTGTGTGTGTGTGTGTGTGTGTGTGTGTGTGTGTGTGTGTGTGTCTATAGAAATGTATTTGGTTTAAATGTATTTGGGTTATTTTTTCTACAGATCTAGCACTATTCTTGACGTGTGGTCCACCCAACACACCTGCGCCGCGCCTTTCAAGCCTCCCTCGTTCAGTGGCCTTGAGAGTCTCCCTATCCGAGCTTTCTCCAAAAACACAAATTCTCACAATGATGAACCGCCGCTTACCGTTTTTCCATTACTAAACATAAAGATAGATAAATAATAATATATGAATAAATAAATAAATAGATCAAATAGAATTGAATAAATAAATAGATTAGTATGCATGCAATATTGAGAAAGAGACATAGATGTGATCGAGCACGCGAGGCCCCTGGTAATGCAGCAGAAGGCCGCAAGGGTTACAAAGGCACGGATTGACAAAGAGCAATTGAGGCGTAACTACAAGATGACTGTAATCGAGGCTGACCCTAAAAGGAGAAGATGAGGATGATGCATCACTGGCCGCTGACCTCCATGATTACAAGGAGTGTGACCTCGGTGGTGATGATGCTCTCAAGGCCCAGCCAAACACACACACACACACACACACACACACACACACACACACACACACACACACACACACACACACACACACACACACACACACACACACACACACACACATATCAAGTATTATATCTATTAACATCAATGGTCAGCCAAAGACAAGGTATACAGGCGTTGGACGAGGGGGGAGGAGGGGGGGGGGAGGGGGAAGTGTTGGCAGGAGTAGCTACGCAGGGTCAGTGTGGGAGAAAGGAGTTACAAGAGGGAGTTGGAGTTACATGAAAAAACAAAAAAGGAATGTGGAAAAGTGAGGAGTGGAGGCGAGCGCTAAGCAGGGTGATAGGTGGTAAACATTAAGAGAACATAGGGTGATGCAGAGGGAGGAGAGTGATGGAAGCGATCAAGGTGACTGAAGAAGGAAGTCTTGAGGTGGATTGAGATGGCATATATAAGGTACAAAGTGAGGATAAAAAGAATGGAGTGAAGGGAGTGACGAGGGAGGAGTTCAAGGTAAGGGCTGGAGTAGCATCGTCAGTGCGGGCGGCGGAATGCAGGCCACAGGAAGGCGGGTCATGGTCGCGGATGTTGAGAGAGTTGCGAGCTTTCTGCGGTGCCGTGAGGGTGATGGGAGAGCACAGGGACGGAAAGGTGGGGAAGGGGACACTGAGGCTGAGACGGAGGACCAGGATAAATATAATGACAGAGTTCCATAGAATTACAGAAGATACAGACTCGGTGATGACTTGTTGTTGTGGATATCAATGAGGAGAGGGGAGGAAACCAATTCTGTGTGTGTGTGTGTGTGTGTGTGTGTGTGTGTGTGTGTGTGTGTGTGTGTGTGTGTGTGTGTGTGTGTGTGTGTGTGTGTGTGTGTATGTGCGTGTGCGTGTGTGAGAGAGAAAGAGAGAGAGAAGAGAGAGAGAGAGAGAGAGAGAGAGAGAGAGAGAGAGAGAGAGAGAGAGAGAGAGAGAGAGAGAGAGAGAGAGAGAGAGAGAGAGAGAGAGAGAGAGCGAGAGCAGAGAGAGCGAGAGAGAGAGAGAGCGAGAGAGAGAGAGAGAGAGAGAGAGAGAGAGAGAGAGAGAGAGAGAGAGAGAGAGAGAGAGAGAGAGAGAGAGAGAGAGAGAGAGAGAGAGAGAGTGGAAATAGCTACTTGCACGTGAAAAAGAATAGAAAATGATTAAAGAATAAGAGCGAATGATAATGCATCGTGCGTGATCGTGCAGCAGCAGAAAGTGGAAGGTGGTGGACGGCGCCGCGAGGCACGACTCAGTCACGAGTCACTGCAGCTCACTGTACTGTACTGTATTGTGCTGTATTGTACTGTACTGTACTGTACTGTACTGTACGATGCTGTGCTGTACTATGCTGTACTGTATTGTGATGTACTGTACTGGATTGTACTGTACTGCACTGTACTGTGCGACGCAGCGGAGGAAAGGAACTATTTCAGGGACACTGAAGAGAGATGGAAAAGCGGAAGGGTTTTGCATCACAGTAATGTATTACGTATTGTTACGTATGTGTGTGTGTGTGTGTGTGTGTGTGTGTGTGTGTGTGTGTGTGTGTGTGTGTGTGTGTGTGTGTGTGTGTGTGTGTGTGTGTGTGTGTGTGTGTGTGTGTGTGTGTGTGTGTGTGTGTGTGTGTGTGTGTGTGTGTGTGTGTGTGTTCAGAAAATCGTATGTAAGGTAGATATACAATTGGTTTCCACACAATCTCACGTGAGTCACTGATGTTGGTGTGTATTATAATGCCGCGCCATGCGTGCGTCAGGACGGCCACCGGCCACACTTCTACTTCCCAGCCGCCGCTCCGACTGGTTCCATCTCACCTCACTCAGTCCTGGCGCCAAGTTCACCTGTGATGCAAACTGCAACCAACATAAATTTCACGCGCCCACTGTTCCTGCTTCCGTCCGCTCGCCTTGTGACATGACGTCCTGGGAAAGCGTGTACAGTCGCCCAAGGAAATGATATTGCCTCTTCTTGGTGGTCACTGGTCATTCAGGCTGCGTCCGCCTGCAGCAGTGTAAGCGGGCACCACCACGGGTTGTGAGCGGGAGAGGGCACAGCCTCCTGTCTTCGGCTGGCATAAACACCCAAATTCAACGGTGCATTTATGGAAACATGGAATGAAAGAATGAATGGCAGAAGGAAGGAGTGAGGGAAGGAAGTATGGTGTGGTGCGTGGCAGGTATATGTAGGGAGGCAGCGGTGTGGGTGGTGGGAGAGGGAAGTGGACGGTGCACTGGTACATGTAATCATTGGGATCTTTTCCTGCCAACGGTGAACAGTATGGCAAATGACAACTAGACACCAGACCTTTGAAGAAAGGGTAGGTGTCAGAGATACATGTCAAGGTGATGCTTGTCACAGATGTTGCTCAGCCGACGGCGGCGTGACAATAACCGAACATCACAACTACAGTGTCACTGATGCCCCAGCAGTCTATCCTGAACCAAGGCCACGGCAGCAGGCAATCAATGTGTGACTCACCTCATTTCAAGGCCACTGCACCGCCTGGATGCTCTGAGAACCTAGACCTACGAGGACACAGTGGTGGCGGGCCGGCGGGATGGTAGTCCAAGCACCACCATCTCCCGGCGCCTGAGACAACGCACCAATAATGAAAGCATAACACTGGCTGCAGTCACCACAGGACGCTGACCCTCATTGTGATGGAATCAGTCCACCGCTTTGGAATGAGGAAAAAGGGAATCCCGTTTGGACACACCACCATGGTTTGCACACTGACTCACCACACTGGCATGGACGACGTCCGGTACCATTTTTAACCCCACAGATTGATTCGCGGTGCGTCATGGCGTCCACAGCACACGGCCTCACCGCACCTGGCGGGCCTGAAGGGAACACACACACACAGCACACACACACACACACACACACACACACACACACACACACACACACAGCACACACAGCACACACACACACACATACACACACACACACACATACACACACACACACACATACACACACACACACACACACACACACACACACACACACACACACACACACACATCACGCGAGTGCGTGTGCGTGTGCGAACCATCAGCTAATGATACTGACAAACTTAAAAACGCCTTCACCTTACTGACGTGTGTGTGGGGGGGCGGGGGGGCGGGGAGAGGGGAGAGGGGGGGGGGATTTGGCTGCTTTTCACCAATGTTTTCCAGTCCAACACGTCTGAGGGAACCCACAAGTTGTATTCCCAGGCAGGTGTTCCTCGCGTCATATCGAACAATTCCTGAGATAATGCAATGCCTTTTGTGGCTTGAAGTGGTGAGTGAATCTCCCTTGACCTGGAGGGTGCGGGGGGTGGGGGGGAAGGGGAGAGATGAATGGAAGAAAGAAACAATGAAGAGTTGAGAGATTAGACCAGAGGAAATAGGATAGGAGAGAATAGATGATGAAAGAGTAAGGGAAGAGGAAATATGATGAAGAAATGGAATGAATGGGAAGGAAAAACCTGAGAGAGGAACACTTAGTCATCCCATCAGGTGTTGTGAGGTGACGTGACGAACTGATACCTGATACCTGATACCTGATACCCCACCCTTCCTCCTCCTCCTCCTCATCCTCATCCTCATCCTCATCCTCCTCCTCCTCCTCCTCCTCCTCCTCCTCCTCCTCTTCCTCTCCGATACTCCGCCTCTCCTCCGCCTCAGGCAAGGGCTCTCTTCCTTCTTATTCAACTCTTTCCTTTCTTTCTTTTCTATTCTCGTGTCTTCTCTTCTTTCCACATCTCATTGTTTTCTTGTTCCCTTCATCTTTACGTCCCAGAGTGCATTGTGTCTACCTGCCACTTCACCATCGTCCGTTTTCTATTTGCTTTCTCCAGCCCCCACTCAACGCCCCCACCCCCACCCCCCTTTTGACTTCATTCTACCCCCCTCGGCTATCTCATCCTCCCTCCTCTCCCATTCAGTTCCTGTGGTTTCTCCCTCCCTCCCTCTCTCGTTCTCGCTCGCTCTCGCTCTCGCTCTCGCTCTCGCTCTCGCTCTCTCTCCCTCTCCCCTCGCTAAAAATCTTTGTGCCACGCTCGCCTGTCCTCTGTACTGATGATGTAGGGAAGTGAAGGTAATGTTAGAGGTGCGTGCACGTCACCTGAGCCTCCAGTACAGTACCAGCTCCTGCACGTGAATCTAAGGCCCACGGAAGGCTGGAACATCCTCCAACACAGTGTTTATATAATCCAATGGACGCCAGCAAGGCCAACCAACACACACACACTTGATGTATTATTTGAACTTGTACAACACAACGATGAATCACCTTGGATTGGGTTTGTTTTGGTAATGGTTAAGGACAGACTATACCTTGTTGGGATCTTTGGCTCCGTGTGGGCTGAGTTTATATGTAATTCTCTCCCTCGAGGCTAACTTTAAACCCACGTGGATTGTCTTTCCTTCCCTCCCTCCTTCCATCCCCCTACTAAGCCTTATTAATCTTTTCCACTTTAAAGCCTCCACACATCACCGCTTGTTTCCCTACCGCCATACCAAGCGTGCCCCTCCCCCCCTCTCCCCTGCCCCGCCACACAAAGGTACAGTAGTTCACGGCGCGGCACCGTCGGCACACAGTCACAGGTGCTGACGCTGCAGGTCCAGCCAGGAAGGAGAATCTTCACCTCCACAATTATCGCACGAACACCGGGAAAGAAATGGCATTCTTGCAACGCATGATGACGCCCGGGAACAAGGCGGTGAAAAGTAACGGCGGCGGGGCACTGAACTGGGCAGAGGGAAGAAGGGGGGGTGGGGTGCACGCCTCGAGAGGGAACCACTAGGGCTACCGGGAGTCACGTCGTGCTGGGAAAGTATAATTTTATGAGGATTAGAAACTGCCTGACCGACACGACCAGTGTTTGCTGGCCTCGTGAGATTCTCTCACTGCACATCCTCTTCCCTCACCTCTTTGTCTCCTGACACAGAGGCATGGTGAGCCCCTTCCCCCTGTCAGCTAACCAGGCTGGAAAACACCTTACCACGGGAGGTTGTGTTGGTGGTGGTGGTGGTGGTCACCTGCTTCTTGTGCTGCTTCATCATTCTGGTTACAGAACAAGTACAGCACATAAAGGAGGTCAATGTGACGCCATGAAGTAAGAATGTCTTGCGAAGAAATCCAAGTTCTATTTACTTTGCAATGTATACTTGGTTTTAAATGACAATACTTGACAGAGCACAGCGTCGCGCACACAACACACACACACACCGTTTTCATGGTTCAGTGGAACGACTCTCTCCTGTCACCCGGCAAGACGTGGGTTCGAACACCGATCCATTGCCAGGTCATGGTTACTGTCCCCCTTGAACAAGGTGATGGGTGTGTGTGATGTGTGTGAGGTCTCGGCCTTACCCATAGATCCGTCTCTATGAGCTCTGAGTTCTATCGGGGAGGGTAATGGCTGACGATCACGAGTCCAGCGTGTGATCTTCCAGACTATGGTGAATAACACACACACACACACACACACACACACACACACACACACACACACACACACACACACACACACACACACACACACACACACGTATGGAGTGTCAGCACTCAGCAGTGCAGCAGTACAAGTCGTTTCGCTGAACAAGAGAGTGCCGGAACAGAAGACACTGGATCGAGAGCCTAGGAAGCCGTGGGCTCCAGGACGACGAACAGAGACGAGTCTGTCAGTGACAATGAGCCGCGAAGAAAGAAGAGGGGCAGTCATGCCCTTCCGCTCTGCCTCTCACACCCCTGTCTCAACCCAAACTCACACCCCCCTCACTGCCCCCTCCCCTTTCCAGCCTTGCCTCCCTGCCCCCCTACACCCTGACCCTAGTTCAGGTTCATGAACTCTTCAGGACGCGGAACGTGGCCTCATCTTTTCAAGTACCGGGGAGGCCTGGAGCGGATTGTGAGGGTGGTGCGGCGTGCGGGGCGGGGCGGGACGGGGCAGAGCTGTCACGTCCAGATGACAGACCAGAATGTTAAGTTTTCCTTTGTGACCTCGTGTGTCTCGTGCTCTCAGTGCGCACAGTTATCCAGGGACAGGAGTTGCTTCATTTGAACGCCAGAACCCCACCAGTTGTGTTCAGTGCTCGTCATTGTCTGGGTTATGACGGGCCACGGCTTCCGACGAACTGCCGCGGCAACAAAATATTATGTCGCTTTATGGGTGTGTTTTCATCACGTGTGAGGCCAAAGCCTCGGGCTGGGCCGCGTCGAGGCCACCAAGTGGTAGTAGTTCAGAACGCGGACCTTCGCCTCTGCGTCACCGTGTCGAGGGTGAGGGCACGCAGGGTCACCTTGGCGCCGAGACGCGAATACAAAACAATGAAGTCAAGCAACACAAAGACACTAAACAACGCAGCTACTCTAACGTGACTCAATAACTTGGTAACTGTGCGTACGTGCGTACTTACAACCTGTGTAATTACAACGCCACCAACATGTGTTGTGGTGATGAAAAAAGTTACTACTTAAATGTGTGTGTGTTTGGGGAGAGGGAGGGGGGGCGGGTTGAGTGTCTGAACAACAACACTGTTAACTGTTGATGATGATGACCGTGGTGGTGAGAGATCATGGTGACGGCAGCAGATAGTGACACATCATCATCATCAGCAGCAGCAGCAGCAGCATCATCATCAGCATCATCCCTGACATCTCGCTCCCCTCTAGGTAGCCTCGCCAGGGTCGTGACGCGCCTCGCCTCCTCTCCTTTGGTTCCCTTACATGTTTCTCCCTCATGTGCACCTTTGTGTTAGTCGTCAACACGTCCAGCAGCCGTGTGTTTGCTGTCACCTCCCCGACACGTCCACACCAACTCACGATGCCGCCCTCTGCCACTCTGCAAACGTGCATTTCACTCCGAAATCCCGCGTTCTGTCATGCCCATCAACCCACAGATGAGAGAAGAAAGAAAAAAAAGCGAGTGAGAAGTACAATATTATATAAAAAGAATAATAAAGGTGGAGAAGAAGAGAGAGGAAAGGAAGGAGATCAGACAACCATAGCATAGATGGGTAGACAGCGGGACGCCCTCAGGTAACTTGATCACAGGAGATACACTATAGTCATTCCCGGGATAGTACCACCACCACCACCACCACCACCCTTATAAATTCCTCAGCTTAATCCCGCCCTAAGGTTCGTATCCGAGGCCAATCAGCATCACCACCATCTCTGTCATCAACGAAATGAAGCACACTGCTATTCATACGTCACACACACACACACACACACACACACACACACACACACACACACACACACACACACACACACATAGAACAAGCCTCTCCATTCCCCTGTGCGGATCGCGGCACAGCTGTAATCCCTGTACTCAATGCCCTCAGTGGTTTGCAGACTATTTATTCGATCGCATGATTTACGTATCTAAATATTTGATTGCACTGCCGTTGCCTCGCGCGTCCAGCAGGTGACCATACTGGGAGGGACGAGGCCGGAGAGTTATTCACGGCGTGTTTTGTTTACTTGCCTGGCTCGGGTTATGGTCTCCTGAAGGTGGAAGTAATGCAATGGTGTTTGTGTGACTAGTAAACGGACTTGTAGAGAGAAGAAGAAGAAGAAAAGAAGAACAAGAACAAGAACAAGAAGAACAAGAACAAGAACAAGAACAAGAACAAGAAGATAAAAGGGAAAGCAGGAATCAAAGAGCAGAAGTGATAAATATTCGGGAGAGGAAGATGACAGGAACATAATTGAGAAGGAAATGAAGGAAGACAATAGGACTGATAATTATGGGAAAACAGCTGATTGCGAGTGTAAGGAAACACCGTTCCTGCCTCACTCCCCCCCCTCCTCCTCCTCCTTCTCCTTCCCCCCCTCGCTCTCCTCCACCTCCTCCTCCTCCTCCTCCCCCTGCACTCCTGCCTGACCCCACTCCACCACCACCTCCTCCTCCTCCTCCTCCTCCTCCTCCTCCTCCTCCTCCTCCTCCTCGGGTATAACAAAAACATATTCCTTAGTTCAAAGTGAAGATACAAAGAAGCAAAGAGGAGGAAACAGGAAGGAAACCTAAGGTAAAGGATAGGAGGCCGTAGGAAACCTGGTGGTCAAGTAGGGAACAAGGAAGGAAACAAAGAGTCAACCGGAAGGAAAAAACAGGAAACAGGAACAGAAAAAAAGAAATACATACCGACACGAAGGGAGACAACGGCAAAGCAAACTGGCAGACGACGTGAGGGAGGAAGGAAGACGAGGTGTGTTGGCGGGGAGGGAGGGAGGGAGGGAGGGAGGGAGGGAGGGAGGGAGGGAGGGAGGGAGGGATGTGTTTTGGGTAATTGAGTTGAAATTAAAAGATTCATTATGCGACGATGTGATCCGTGACAAGGTTCATCACACTGCTGATGCGTCGGTGTTGTGGTGGTGGGGAGAGAGAGAGAGAGAGAGAGAGAGAGAGAGAGAGAGAGAGAGAGAGAGAGAGAGAGAGAGAGAGAGAGAGAGAGAGAGAGAGAGAGAGAGAGAGAGAGAGAGAGAGATTCACCTAGGCGCGTCTGGCTTCCAAGTTTTCATTATAAACTGTACCTTCCTTATTCTTTGGAACTGCAATAACACGGTTCATTTATCACATCAAGATCTACACTATAACACAATACAAACAAACTAACTAACAAACAAATACAAACCACGACCCCCCTGCATGCTTGGGGCTGACGTGTTGCGGGGCGGGGCGGGGCGGGTGTTTACCTGTGGCAGGTTGTACTGAACTACTAGGCTTAGAAGGAAGCTGGGCGGGGCGAAATTGGTTATCAAGTCGAGGCAGGACGTAGTTGGAGGGGAGAGAGGGGGGGAGGAAGTAACTATGCAGTACAGTGTGTGCGGGGCAGGGCGGGGCGGGGCGGGGCGGGGCGGCAAGTGCCACGCTCCAGCAGTGTCGTGTGTTACGCCTCAACAAACAACGAACTGATCGGAACATTAACATATAAAAACACATGAGTTCTTACTAACAAACAAACGTAAAACAAAACCGATAAAAAGTGGAAGTGCATGACGAGGTTGTGTTGCAAGGCGTCCACCTGTAACCAATGCATTACCATGGTGGTAGTGTGCATGGCTTGGCAGAGTGTTGGCAAGAACAGCTTCACCTTGGTGACAAGTGTAACTTTTTGTGAGTGTGTGAAAAAGCAGGTTGCGTCATCATGCTTTGTGATAAGAATAATAATTCTTCACACTGTTTTGCTAATGATACGTTTTACTGATGGTATGCTTTTGTGAAGTATTGTGATGTTTTGCAATAAAACATTCAACAATTACATGATGTTGCAGGAAATCAAACTTCCAAAGGTATGGTGACATTACTCAACAATAACATGTCCCAACAACTTTGTGTTGAGGATCACCACCAGCATCAAGACGCCACCCTCGTGGGGGCCGCTCATCACCGTCCATTGTTGACAAATTGATAACATAACCACAAACTTAACAACAGTATATTTATAAGTGTTACGAGGTAAAAAGGGAAAAGTTCTTGGGCTATTTTTCTTGCATGAATGTTATCGACTTGATTGTTTGACACTTTCGTTGGCTTTCATGCATCCTGCCTCCGTCATGCACAACCTTCCTGAGCCGTCCGACGCAGGCGAGGGAAGGATGGCTTCATGCCTCCCTCATGCACCGTGGAGGGATCTCTTTTATTTAGTGGACTACAAGATGGATGGTGTATTCTTCCACAATGCATGACCCAAGGTCTTCCATACACCCTTGTGTGTGTGGCGTCACCCGGGCCACGGACACCTGGGGTGAAGCCGGTCGAAGGGCGGCCTTGAGGACGGGGTGAAAGGCGGAAAAACGGAAGAAAAAGGAACAATAATCTTACATTAAAGTGTGAGAAACAATGCCACTCTCTCTCCCCAGAAATGGGTCCTCTGTCAAAGATTGAGTATCAAGTTTCTTTTCTTTTCGTACACATCAAGTATCATTGAGTCACGCAAGCAACAACATCCGGAACCAAACTAATAAAACACCACCTGGAGTGAATGCGGAAATACGGGTCTGGAAGGAGAGCGGCGAGGAGTTCCCGTTTTAAGGAGCGTGATAACTCAGTCACATCAACACAATTTACCTCATCATATACTTTTTTACATCGCCTGACCCCGTTTCCGCTGTTCTGGCGTGTAAAAACTGACTTGGCGGCGAGACAAAAGCCTTGTTGTCCCTCCACCTTCAAGTCAGAATAACAACGATGAGTAAAGATGTATTTTCCCTTCACACTTCACACTTCCTTTCCCTTCGCAACCTTCCTTCCGTGCTCTCCGTGCAGGTTGTCCTTCGGGCGACAAGCAAAACTCTACAATTCGAATGAAAACTAAGACAGTATTTGAAGCTAAAATAAGAATCAATTTTGGTTTGGTTAAACTGTTCCTCCGCCGGGAATGGTGGGAGGCGGAAGCGACCTGTGTGTTCCGCCGCCGACAGGAGGCAAGGAAGCGGCCGTCAGCAGTTAAGTGACGGTTTTCATCTTTTTTTTTCTGTGGAAGAAGCTGCCATCTGGAGGCGGCCGTGTCCACTCCACTCTTCATCTAATCAGAGTAACCAACACCTGTCACGGCGCCGGGCAACATGTTCCTGGCACGGGAGGTGAGGTGAGACTCCAGCTTAGTGCTTATCACTACTCATTCACGCTGCTGATTTCTGGTTCAAGGTCGTGTTGTACATCAGTTGTGTGTGTGTGTGTGTGGGTGTGGGTGTGTGTGTGTGTGTGTGTGTGTGTGTGTGTGTGTGTGTGTGTGTGTGTGTGTGTCGAGGCAATATATACATCAATACTCCGGGAGTCTGTGGGCGTCACGAAACAAAAGGCACCACAGTGATGAAGGGTGGGCGGGCACTGAGGGCCAGCGTGTGGTGTGTGCCTCGGGCTGGTTCATGTTTTCATGTGAATTGGGTCGCGCATTTTTGGCCACAAATTAAATGTTTTATGGAGACAATCATTAGCCAACAAAGCGTTCATGCTGCCTGTCAACGGGAAGCAGAGGGCAAAGCAGCCTCGATGAGCCTTGGATAGAAGCTACGTACACTACACTATATGATGGTGAACCAATGACTGTACGACCATATTGACTTCACTGATTATAAAAGTGAAGTTCAAAGTAGATTGATTTTTATAAACTTTTTAATGTCAAACACCCAAAAAGCTTTGTTATTACGAGGCTGTTTGTCCAATACCCATTTAAATAACAAATTGTATTTATTGATAAACATATTAAAGAGTAAAATTGTATAAGTAAGGTCACGTAATGCCGCTAACTAAACAGATTACACCTGTGCATGTGTGGGTGTGCGTGTGAGTGTGGCTCTACGCGGAGCACACCTTGCAGGTCTTCCTCATCCTGCATCTCAAAAGTTAACACTGATCTTCACACTCACCTAGTGTCAGGCTGCCTGTGTGTCGGGGCACCGGGGCAGGCAGGCTTAACGCCCCGCCACGTCCGTCCAGCAGCCGCCCTCACGGTTCTGCGGATAAAAGAAAGCAATGGTTGTGAGTCACTGCATGGCGGAGCTAACACCTCGCCCACTCAATCACAAGGTGCTTTTGCAGACCTAAGTCTCATGAGTGTTGTGCAGGCAAGTCAGTCAGTCAGTCAGTCAATCCACACATCGTAATGGTGCAGGTGAAAGTGTACCAACAAATCATGCAACTTAATACTTAATATAGACGTCACGTGAGTCACACTTATCACACTTATCAGGAAAGATCACAGTAACACGAGGCAAAGCGCCGCCAGGCTGGCCACCTCTGGCTCCAAGCTGTGCGTCGCCTCAACAACTTTCCCTCCTTCCCTTCAAGAATGTGATGCCGAAGGAAATAAGGGAAAGTAGAAGCTGAGTTGACGGAAGGTTTATCGTGAGAAGCGACCAACCTCTTCATTACGTGGAGGGGATTACAATCATAGCGTTGACGTGGGTTTTATTTATGAGGGACAGAATGAAGCGGCGAGCGGCGTGCATTTCCTGAAGATGATGCGGTGAAGTGCATAGCCAGCACACAAAACAACTCTGTGAGGGTTGAAAGACCGGCTGTGGCGAGGATTTGGAGGCGTTACAGCAAGATACACACACACACACACACACACACACACACACACACACACACACACACACACACACACACACACACACACACACACTCCTGCACCGACGGTAAAACGAAGGATGAGAGATTGTGATAGACTATTACTGTGTGTGTGTGTGTGTGGGTGGGTGGGTGGGTGGGTGGGTGGGTGTGGGTGGGTGTGTGTGTGTGTGTGTGTGTGTGTGTGTGTGTGTGTGTGTGTGTGTGTGTGTGTTCCTCAGAGGCAGCCGCACAAACAAAGGGAGAGAACAGTAATATAACTGAAGGAAGAGAAGGAAGTGGAAGATGAAGGAGAAGAGGAAAACGAGAGAAGAAGGATGTAAAGGTAGAGGTAGAGAAGAAATGAGGAAAATAGGTAGAGGAGAGAGAAGGAAAATGAAGAGAGACTGAAAAAGAAGAAGAGAAAGAGGAACTGGCTCTTGAGGGAAGTGATAGAGGAAGTAAAGAAAAGGTGAGGCAGGAGGGAGGGAAGGAAGGAAGGGAGGAAGGATGGGAGGAAGGAATGGAGGGAGGAAGGGAGGGAGGAAGGGAGGGAGGAAGGGAGGAAGGACGGGAGGAAGGAGGGGAGGAAGGAGGAGGAGGAAGGAGGCAAGTCACAACTCCGCGGTGACCTCAGCGCCTCGAGCACATCGTATACATACATACATACATACATACATACGTACATACTCGTCCTCCCTCGCTGAGCGGCTTTTAATAACACTAATTGACATGTAATCATTCTTTACTTGAGGCTGCAGCGCGTGTATAGAACAGTTCAGCGGTAACGTAATGGCTTGGGCTGCGATCAGTCTATCAATGCACTACAGTAACTACACTAACACGTCTGCTGGTGAGTGACCCGTTCAAGCAGCGATTTCCTTACGATCTCCAGTAACTTAGTACATGCATTGGTTCAAGTAATACAATAATGATGCCGCTGGTGCTGTCACAGTGTGGATTGGTAAGATGTCACGCGTGTGTTTGAAACGTTTGTGTGTTTGTTGAAAGGAAGGAAAGGAAAGGGAAGGGTGACGAGAGAAGGAGAGAAAGAGAGAGAAGGAAAAAAAAGAGAAAAAATACGGCAACAACAACAGCAGCAGCAGCAGCAACAACAACAATAATTTCCAGAACAATAACTTAGAAAATAATATCAAACCAAGAACAAGAATGTCTAACAAGCCACCAAGCCTCAAACCACCCATCACTACGAGGGATTCACGACTCGATAGCTTTTTTCAGGACAATTATTGAAGCTTAAGTTGAGGTGTTCAGCTCAGCGACACACCTGCTAGAGCCGCTGCATGTGTGTGTGTGTGTGTGTGTGTGTGTGTGTGTGTGTGTGTGTGTGTGTGTGTGTGTGTGTGTGTGTGTGTGTGTGTGTGTTTTCTCAATTTACTCTGCTATTTATATCTATCAATTTACTTGTATTATTCATCTATGTATTCAGGTTAATAACAGGTATGAATGCTTCTGTTCACTTGTCAACGTTCACGACACCAGGACGACATAGGCGGAGGAGGAGGAGGAGGAGGAGGAGGAGGAAGATGAACCAATGAAATGTGTTTGCACGTGTTACCCAACCTGGCCGTGCACCTCCCTCCTCCCTCCTCACGTGTAACAGTTCCAAGCCTGCCCTGCTCCACGCCCTATATATAGAAAGTGAGGCACTACCCTCCCCCCCCCCAGGTAATCACATAATAGCCCCTCATCAGCGCCGCCACACTGCCCTGGGGCGCAATTTATCACACTAATTATAAGAACGCAATGTGAGCCGGAATTAAACCCCGGAAAAACGCTACGTAATTCCGGAGTCTCGGCCCGTCGCTGCGTGGGGAGGGTTATGCGGGTTCACTACTATTGGAAGACAGGTGCCGCTTCACCACTGTGCTCTGCTCTGCTCCGACACCTGTTTGGCGGCTTTTCTGCACCTGTCGTTAGTCTGTGTCAACCTGTTTAAGAAAAAAAATATATGCACTCTTCGTGTGTCCCAGGTTTTATATATATATATATATATATATATATATATATATATATATATATATATATATATATATATACACACACACACACACACACACACACACACACACACACACACACACACACACACACACACACACACTCATGTCATGTCATCACTGCTATCGTCGCCGTCATCCTCCTCCCGCCTTTACTTACGTTACTAGCAGACAGACTATAGCAGGTAAATCAACAATTTTATATTTTAATAACGGAAGTTACTCCACATGATATGAATGCACTACTGCAAGCTGAGTCTTTTTTAGAGAGCTCATTTGAAGGTATGATTATAAAAACAAGAATAATTTACCTTTATAGAATTTAATGTATAAAGAAAGAAAAAAATGTAATTGCCAGAAGCACCGCGTGTCCCTCACGAGTGTTCGGGATCAAGTGACGGACTGACGGCCGCCGTGTGCATAGAAACACTGAACACTCACTCCCACCCCCCCACCCCCCAACCCCCAAAGCAGTGTGGGTACATGCACGGGCAGGTGGCGGGCCAGACGGGTGTTGGACGAGCGGTGTGAAGATATAACGGCGCCTACACGCCCCTCTCAGTCCTGTTAGTGCTGGCGGGGGTCACCTGCGTGGAGCACAACCACACCGCATTCACGCCGTGTCTTGCACTGAAAAGTTCCATTATATGTACACTCGAGCACGTGCTTCTCAATGGCCGTGTACGTGATTGCTGCCACGCCACGCCGCGCCGCGCCGCGCCGCCACTCAACACGGAGGAAACGAATGGCAGCCATGACACCTCCACCAGCCTGCCTGGAAACACCTCCACCAGCCTGCCTGGAAACACCTCCACCAGCCTGCCTGGAAACACCTCCACCAGCCTGCCTGGAAACACGTGTTTGCTTGGAGTCCTTCGTCACCAACAGTCGCTACACAGACCTTCTTATACAGGTGCACGTCACGTTCGTTTACTTTATGGTCCCGTTGGCACCAATGAGGCGGAGGTGATGCCTTATAACAGTGTTCCTAGACAGTCACAAGAAGAAGAACAACAAGAAAGAAAAAAAGAAAAAGAAAAAGAAAAAGAAAAAGAAGAAGAAGAAGAAGAAGAAGGAGAGGAGGAAGTGGAGGAGGAGTAGAAAACAGAGGTGGAGGAGGAGGAGGAAGTAACCAATGGATTCATAGAAAAAAATTGATAACATGTTATTTTCCTGAGGAGTTAGAAGAAGAAAGAAAACAAAAATGCCTGAAATAATGAATCTAAACGAAGGAGAAAGTTTAACACTGGAGAGAAGATGGAGGCGTGGAAAGAGGAGGAGGAGGAGAAAGGAGGAACACATAGGAAGAAGGAGGAGGAGGAGGAGGAGGAGGAGGAGGAGGCTTGGTTGAAAAGATGACTCCATGGAAGGAATAAAGACCAGGAGGGAAAGAGAAGAGGAGAAGTGAGAGGAACTTGACACGCCTTGAGGGACTCCCCATTAGAGTAAAACTTTCCCCCATCACTCCCCTGCGAGGCGACCCCGTCCCTGCAGCGTCACCCCTTCCCGCCTGACACACTCACCCTCCACATCCACATCCACCTCCACATCCACCTCCACCTCCACAACAACCTCACGACAGGTGGATGACAGCATATGCTCACAATCCCGTTTGCATTTCACCCCCAACTGCGCACCTACACGCACACACACGCACACACGCACACACGAACCCTCACTCCCCTGCGTCGATTAAATAATTACCCCCCC
>JAPQNM010000008.1:210000-215000 GCA_029783475.1 Metacarcinus magister
GAAGGGGAAGGGGAGTGGAAAGAGGAGTGGACGAGGAGGGTTGGGGAAGGGGAGTGGACGAGGAGGGTTGGGGAAGGGGAAGGGGAGTGGAAAGAGGAGTGGACGAGGAGGGTTGGGGAAGGGGAAGGGGAGTGGAAAGAGGAGTGGACGAGGAGGGTTGGGGAAGGGGAGTGGACGAGGAGGGTTGGGGAAGGGGAAGGGGAGTGGAAAGAGGAGTGGACGAGGAGGGTTGGGGAAGGGGAGTGGACGAGGAGGGTTGGGGAAGGGGAAGGGGAGTGGAAAGAGGAGTGGACGAGGAGGGTTGGGGAAGGGGAAGGGGAGTGGAAAGAGGGAGAGGGGAGACGTGCCACCATTAACACTAATTGAGATAATTCATTAAAGAGTAATGTTGAGGCAAAGCTGATGTTCATTTAATACAATTGAGAGTCGACTTCCTCTTCCTCCTTTTACTCTTCTCCTTCCTCTTCCTTTTCCTTTTCCTCCTCTGATCTCTCTCTCTCTCTCTCTCTCTCTCTCTCTCTCTCTCTCTTCTCTCTCTCTCTCTCTCTCTCTCTCTCTCTCTCGCAAACACACACTCAATCAATCGAGATTGCAGGAAAGCTTCCGCTGTTGCAAATTTTGGTTTTCCTGTGTGTGTGTGTGTGTGTGTGTGTGTGTGTGTGTGTGTGTGTGTGTGTGTGTGTGTGTGTGTGTGTGTGTGTGTGTGTGTGTGTGTGTAACAACTGTGTGTTCCGTCACCTGGTGTGTTAGTGCCATGAGCAGTGTGTCGCCAGCATGGTGAGGCAGCAACACATGCAACACTGCCATTAAGGATGCAACATAACGTCACTCTCCATCACGTTGAGGTTCACCTTGGAGCGTGACGCAGCTTGGTGACTCAATTGTCCTGGTGCAT
The DNA here is from genome assembly GCA_029783475.1 of Metacarcinus magister. Classification (NCBI taxonomy): domain Eukaryota; kingdom Metazoa; phylum Arthropoda; class Malacostraca; order Decapoda; family Cancridae; genus Metacarcinus; species Metacarcinus magister. Next base: position 210,896 of record JAPQNM010000008.1, read on the forward strand.
CGTTACCAAACAAGGCATCACCAGGTGACTTCCTAGCCTTCCTAACCTGCGTAAAGATTCAAACACGGTGTTGTTTGCATAGATTCATATCCTCTTCCAGCAGCCACCAACCCGCATCGTTGTAAGGCTGTATAAAGGCTGTCGCTGCCGCCGCCGCCGTCACGTGCAGGATGGCTTCACGGCCTCGAGTGCACGCCATCACAACACTCAAGGTCTGTGTTGGGTCATCATTAACCTTTATTATGCTGTCAGGGAGAAGCTGGCTGCTGCTCCGCCTCATTTACCTTCCTCCTTTGCTCCTAAATTAGAGCGAGATATTTGTACCTTATCTAGACACACACACACACACACACGCACACACACACACACACACACACACACACACACACACACACACACACACACACACACACACACACACACACATTTTTATGGAGTTTGGTTTCTTCTAGTGATCCACAATTCACCAAACATACGTTACTAACAACGCACGTGTACAGGGAGGGCGAGCAGGAAGTTTTTCATTTCAGTGATACTCAAAATGCTTCTGTTGCTGCTGCTGTTCCACAAAAAATAGTCACGCATTCAATACATAAAGATCATAAGATAAACATGTATAAAGAATACTACTTAATGTAAAATACCTTTGAGGATTGGTTTTCATTGATAGTTTAACGACTTAATGAATGTTTGGCGCCGCGACAACGAGGCCGCCGCGCACACTGACGCAGCTCCGTCAATCACAACTTACATAAAGCAAACTGATTCATGACGAAACTTTCCTGAATACTTAAGTTGGTGGAAAATGTGAATACCAACACATCCTGTTGGCCTCCATTCGTCTCTTTCAAGGACATATTTCAAGATCGTTGGTAAGTCCGTCATTATAACGCATCCTGAATCACCGGAGCGGCCTTCAAGGATGCATCGCTCCCCGATCACACACAGACCCAGGACGACCGACGACCCACCGACACGACACTCACAGGAAACAAACACAACTGTGGCACGAGGGACGCACAACACACGTGACTGTACTGCTCGTAATAATGAAGCACGTATACGTACAGCACGGGAGGAGACTAGTAGAACGAGACGAAGAATAGAGAAGATAGAAGAGAATAGAATGATAGAAGAATAGGAGAGTAAAAGCATAGAGAGGATATAAGTGATAGAGAGAAGAGTGGGTGGGTGGAGAATTATGTAGAGAAGTAGGATGAACAGAGGATGCAAATAGTAGGACGAAATAAGGTCTATACAGAGGAGAGAGAGAGAGAGAGAGAGAGAGAGAGAGAGAGAGAGAGAGAGAGAGAGAGAGAGAGAGAGAGAGAGAGAGAGAGAGAGAGAACAATAAATGACTACCCACTACTAATAAGGCTGGGAGAAAGCCGAGACAGATAGCGAACATTTAGATTAGCGAAGAAAAAAATGGGAGTAACAATTTAAGGTACATGAACAAATAGTATGAGTAAAGGAGAGTAGAGGAGTGAACTAGCAAGACGAAGAGAGGATGTCACAGCATAAAAAGAGTACTAGGAGGAGGGGAGAGCACCATTACCATGACGCTCTGACGGCACGGAGACTAATGAAGACAGATCAGTGTTTGCAGGACAGTGCTGAGAAAGGAGAGGCATTGAATGTGAAGCAAAGTATGTAATATATATGGAAGGAGAGACTGAGAGAGAGAGAGAGAGAGAGAGAGAGAGAGAGAGAGAGAGAGAGAGAGAGAGAGAGAGAGAGAGAGAGAGAGAGAGAGAGCACCATATCAGACATAGACAGATACACCCTCAAAACGATACAAACAAAAGCCTCTTCCTCTGGTTACTTTATGAGAGCTGGTTTACTTTTATTATTATTCATCCCTCGACGAGCCTCCTTGTAATGTTAAATAAAGCAATGCTATTAAATAAATAATAGAAAATAAAAAGTAAGAAAAGGGGGAATGGTTTACTAATAATCCAATGTTCGGCAACGATCTCATGAATTTAAACTGTGATAGCAATTCATAAAGTTGAATGACAGTTAGTGTATTAATCCAGCCAAGACGTAACAACAGCTGGCCATTGGAGGGTTGGTTCTGTAAAGAAAGCAAGCCTAATGAACCCCAATCCTCTACAAGTGGTGTTGAGAGAACAATAGAGCAAACACCAGAAGCACAGTCATCTGATGTTGTGTTGGAAGGTGCTTCACCTTCTAAACAATAAAACCCTCTCCCTCCTTCCTCCTCTCCACCTTACACATGCACCATCACAACTCTTCACTAAGGTAAATGCAGCTATTTTCATGTTAGTGCATTTATTTCTTTTTTTTTTATTATTATTTAATAGCTAGGTCATTTAATGTTCTTGTTTTACCTTGAATCATGTGTATTTGCAGTTAAAAGTGTCTTCATGATGGGGTTTTGGGGTCCAGGAACGGATTAATTTACTTTCCATTATTCCTTATGGGGAAAATAGTTTCCAATTCCAATTTTTTTCGTATCAAATGACCTGCACCCGGAGTAAGTCTGTCCTCACCTGCCACGCCTCCCACTATAAGATGACAGGTGAGTCCTATCATACATTTTTTTTCCTCTCTCTCTCTCTCTCTCTCTCTCTCCTCTCTCTCTCTCTCTCTCTCTCTCTCTCTCTCTCTCTCTCTCTCTCTCTCTCTCTCTCTCTCAACACCCTGCGTGGTATGTCCGTCCTTCATGCTGCACCTCCGCCCCACCCGTAACACACACACACACACACACACACACACACACACACACACACACACACACACACACACACACACACACACACACACACACACACACACTACAGAAGGACGTAGAAGTATTAAAGCAGAATTCACCATGACTTTCGGTCTTTGGGTCACTCTTACGAACACTAAAATTACTACAATCCCATCGCACCAGCCAGCCAACCTTCCTTCCTTTCCCTCTCTCCCTCGCTGTCCTTGCCGCTACAACAAGGCAATTCTTCACCAAAACTCACTAGTCACCCCCGCTTCACTGCAACTACAGCGTATATTTACCTCGTAGGCAGGCGACCCGTGACACACACACACACACACACACACACACACACACACACACACACACACACACACACACACACACACACACACACACACACACACACACAGCTAACAGGGAAGTGCGCAGTTTAGCCAGGCGGTGTTAGCGTTGATAGAGACATGGCAGGCAGGAGGAGTGTGTTACATGGAGGTGTTACGAGGTGGTGTTACGTGGGGGTGTTATTTTGGGGTGTTACGTTGTGTGGTGTTACGTTGGGGGTGTTATTTTGGGGTGTTACGTGGGGGGTGTTACGTTGGGGGTGTTACGTTGTGTGTTACGTGGGGTGTGTTACGTTGGGGGTGTTACGTGGGGGGTGTTACGTGTGGGTGTTATTTTGGGGTGTTACGTTGTGTGTTACGTGGGGGATGTTACGTTGGGGGTGTTACGTTGGGTGTTATTTTGGGGTGTTACGTGGGGGGTGTTACGTTGGGGGTGTTACGTTGGTGTTACATGTTGGTGTTACGTCAGACGCCGTGGTCGTCTTGAACGCGGAAGTAATTAGAAGCGAAAGGGAAAAACATGGATGGGAAGGTGGAAAGAAGGGGAGGAACGAGAGAGAGAGAGAGAGAGAGAGAGAGAGAGAGAGAGAGAGAGAGAGAGAGAGAGAGAGAGAGAGAGAGAGAGAGAGAGAGAGAGAGAGTTGGGAATAAAGGAAGAGAACTATTACCTGCTTGCTCCCACTACATCAATTTCTCGTCACCTACATAACCCTCGCACTCCCACACTACCTTCCCTTCCCTTCCCTTTCTCCTTCCCTCGCACACACACACACACACACACACACACACACACACAGAGAGAGAGAGAGAGAGAGAGAGAGAGAGAGAGAGAGAGAGAGAGAGAGAGAGAGAGAGAGAGAGAGAGAGAGAGAGAGAGAGAGAGAGAGAGAGAGAGAGAGAGAGAGAGAGTTAAGCAAATAATAAAACATAAATGTCATCTGAATACTCTTGCTAAAAAGAAATTCAGGCAATCATTTGTAAACACAGCTGTTATTAAAGGGAGGAGGAGGAGGAGGAGGAGGAGGACGATGAGGACGTATGG
>JAPQNM010000008.1:220000-222500 GCA_029783475.1 Metacarcinus magister
CTGCATAGTGACTGTCTCCTGTGTGTGTGTGTGTGCGTGTGTGTGTGTGTGTGTGTGTGTGTGTGTGTGTGTGTGTGTGTGTGTGTGTGTGTGTGTGTGTGTGTCGTCTTGGAGGCGTCAACCTTTCTTTCCCTTCAGTTCGTCCCGCTGTGTCTGATGGATAACTGAACAAACACATTAACACATGACTGCAAACACATCCCTTTGTACATAAACCATTATAAAACTCACACCACATCATCACAGTCCCCCCCACGTCCCCCTCCCCCTCCCTCCCACCACGTCATATCACCCCTTGAAAGAGGATGAGTCACTGCGGCATTGCGTTACTGCGTAGCTTCTCGCCCCACCAGAGGCTGCGGGCAGGTTGGAAGTGGGTGGGCGAGCGAGGCCTTCATTTGCACGCCGCCCGCACCTCTTATCAGGCAGGCAGTGTTGAGCAATGACGAAAATATGCTGCAGGAAGGGACGGGACCTGTTCCTTATCAGCCTGCGTGAGGGGAAGGAAGGAAGGGGAGAGGAAGGAAAGAATAGTTAAAGGAAGAGGAGGAAGAGAGAATACACGATGACTCAATGTTGAGGACTCACTCAACAGCCAAGTGGGAAGAGAAGCCACAAGTGTGAACATTGTGGGAAGGACAAGAATAACAACATTTAATCATGATGATGGAGGAGGAGAGGCTGGGGAAAAAAATAACAAGGACAAGAAGGAAAAAAAGTATTATTTTGGTTACATTTAACTTACACTGACACTACTTGTGTGTGTGTGTGTGTGTGTGTGTGTGTGTGTGTGTGTGTGTGTGTGTGTGTGTGTGTGTGTGTGTGTGTGTGTGTATGTGTGTGTGTGTGTGTGTCTAGATGTAACAGTTAAAACCCGAAATTAGTTCAAACTGGTTTAAACTAGTCAGAACCAGAAGTCACATTTATTGTACTTAACCATTAGTATTACCTGTGGGCAGCATTAGTTGCACCAAAGGAGGCTGGCTAAAACACCAACTGGAGGACTGGAATGATTTTATACTTAGTTTTATCTGAACACTTCACTCAAAACTGGTTTCATCAGCTGCCCTGTCTGAGAGAACTAGGTGTTCTAGTATTTACCTGCCAGACACCTCACTGAAAACTAGGTGCTATACCACTTACTGTGTGACACACTTTACTAACCTAACCTAACCTAACCTAACCCAACCTAACCTAACCAAATTTAAATATTTTTTTCTATTTTTACCTCTGTTCACTGTGGTGATTTGTTACATCTAGTTTCGTCATACAGAGCTGTTGTTGAAAGTATTTTCGACTAAAACGTTCAGCTAAAACTAGGTTTAACCTTTTAAACCTTGACATTCCGGGTTTTCCCTAACTTCCTTAGGTGCAACTTGTTATGCCGAGGTAATACTAGTTATACACTAGTGCATCGGTTCTGACTAGTTGAAACCAGTTCTGACTAATTTCGGGTTTTAACTGTAACATAGATATAAGATGCTATCATTTCTATTGTACGCGAGGAAGACACAAAACATTCGCACACACAGGAAGGAACAGCAAAAGGACGTCTTGGTGTTAGACAAAGACCAATTATCACACCAAGGGAATGTTATGAAAAGTGTTAAAGGATACACGTGCGCGAACACTAGCCAGCGAAGAGAACACGAAGAAAAGATGAATGGAAGGAGTGAAAGTAGCATGGTGGTGGTGGTGGTGGTGGTGGTGGTGGTGGTGGTGGTGGTGGTGGTGGTGGTGGTGGTGGTCAGAGGGCGTACTACTGCGGTGGGGGTCAAGGCTGGTTGAGGTATTTTAAAAGTGTGTGGTGCGCTGCGTGTTTTGTGGTGTACTATATTGGTGTGGTGTATTGTGTGACGTGGTGGTGTAGTGTGGTGTAGTGTGGTGTGGTGTAGTGTGGTGTGGTGTGATGTGATGTGATGTGATGTGGTGCGGTGTGGTGTGGTATAGAGTGGAAGATATAAGTAAGATAGCAGCGGCAAGGTATATATAGTCTCAACCTTTTAGACACACCCATAACCTGACCATAAATGAGAGAGAGAGAGAGAGAGAGAGAGAGAGAGAGAGAGAGAGAGAGAGAGAGAGAGAGAGAGAGAGAGAGAGAGAGAGAGAGAGAGAGAGAATGAGTGCGGTGGTTCATTGTGAAGCAGGCAGCAGCAGCAGCAGACTCCACAGGCCACAAGGCGTAGTGATGTGCCGCAATCTTGAGGAATGTTACAAGGTCACAGGTGTTTGCGTTCAAGGTCACCACACGCACCATCCAACACCACAAAACACGTGTCCACACCCACCACCCACCACGCCTCAGCCACACACCACAGGACCACTTCATGCATGTCCGGCGCCGTCCCGCACCGCCACGCACTTCTCACTCGTCGCTCCGCCACACACTGCCACGCAAGGGACACGTCCTCGCCAACACTGATGACCCCAGAACAAAGGTTGAACCCTCGCAGGTGGCGCTCACACTCCGCCTTCCTTGGTGGTACTGGTGCGTCCC
>JAPQNM010000008.1:227500-230000 GCA_029783475.1 Metacarcinus magister
TCTCTCCTTCCCTCCACCTCCTGTCTACGTGCCACCTGTCCGTCGCCCTTACGAGACGCCACCATAGAGGTGCTTGTGCTGCCGGCCTGGGTGAGGCGGTGCTTTCAAAAACTGACCAGTGTGTGATAACCCACTTCTGAGTGTGACCACTGGACACTGGAGCGGACTTAACGGGATCAACACCGTCGTGTGGCCGGTGTGGGAGGGGATCAAGGCGATGAAGGCGCGGCGCGGCGCGGCTCAGGGATGGGAGGGAGGGAGGGAGGGAGGGAGGGAAGGAGAAGTAGAACCACACAGGTGACGAGGAGTCTGAAGACTGTCTTTTTTCCAGTTTAGTCATGAATATTGCTCTTCATTACATATCTTGTTCATTATTATCACTATCGTTAATCATTGTTTTTTTGCACGATCTCCCTTCGGTGGTGAGGTACGGCAGCAGGACTACCGGACTGCCGGACACGCCTCGGAGGGACGGTGACGCCACTCGCGCAACATTCGCGCTTCGCATGCTAAAAAAAAACAAATGGCGCCTCCATCCCAGGTCTCGCAGTCCTCCCGCCACACCCTCCCACCTCCTTCTGTCTCCCTCCGCAGGGTGCAATACTCCTTGCCAAACACTCCGCCTGCCTATGCCTTTTTTCCGCTGCCCGCTGCACACTCCACGTCACCTTCCCTCCCTTCCATGCTGCCCCCTCCATCCTCCAGGCTTCCCGCCGTCTGCAGCACAACACTACACACTCCTACCGTCCCTCCACCACCAAGCCACCGCCAGGTTGCTCACCTCTTAACATAGGTGTAGGAGGAATCTAGAGGGCACGACTTAAAATATATATAACTTTTTATGCCAAACAGACCGACTTTCAGTTCAAGTACAAGTTTCACGGAATATCTTGAACTGGGAAAATCTTGTTTGGAATTACTTGGAATGTTTAACGTGACCTTGAAAATGTTACCAATAGATGGTGGACATACAGTGTATTCCGTCTATATACACATTATGAAGAGTTGTCATCCTTCCCCTACACTTTTACTTCATCACACTCACACGATGATGACAAAAAAAAATTTTAATTCACAACATGCTTCTCATACTTGTCCACACTAGGTTGATCCCCGTCATGCAGACCCCACGGGGACCCCACGGGGACCCCACGAAGACCCCACGAGGACCCCACGGGGCCGACGAACTGTGCGGGTGTCGAGGGGGTGATGGGGTGGCAGGGAGAGGCAGAGACACAAGTGATGGGGTCACTTGCCACTATAGCCAACGAGGTGCGGAATGTAAACTGTGTGTGTGTGTGTGTGTGTGTGTGTGTGTGTGTGTGTGTGTGTGTGTGTGTGTGTGTGTGTGTGTGTGTGTGTCTTTGTTCAGTCTTTACCTCTAGCTTGGTGGAGTCCCTGGGTTGGGGGGGGGGCGTGGGGCGGGGCAGCCCAAGGGTTGCCGTTCCACTGGTGGACTGAACACTCAAGGTAACGCAGCGACGCATCCAGAGGCGCCGCCCTTGTTTGCCCAGCGACCGTCTGCCCGTGACGGTTGACCACGCCATGCACACCCACGCCAACACCCGTTGTGGAACAGCTTGGTGGGGGGACGGGGAGTGGTGCAGCCTCACGCCCATATTTGCCTGCCTCTCTACCTCCCGCTTTCCTGCCACGCTGCCCACGCCACTCCTCGGCTCACTATCATAAGCATCACAGTAAGACACGTGGGTGAGCCGTCAGCAGCACAGTCTTCTGCCTAAGTTTATTCCATTGTTCTGCAGTGAGCTCTGCCCCCACACCTTCCTCCCTCCTTCCCTCCTTCCCTCCACGCAGGGGTTCCTCAAGTCACGTACTTGTAGCTCAGTGCCTTACCCTCCCGTTCAGTTCCTGCGACCTACAAACAACACTGTTGCCGCCTCGCCTCCTGCAGCAGATGTTCACTGTGCCGCCAGCTTTCACCGTAAACATTCCTGATAAAATGATCCTCACAGCTTTTCCCTGACAGCCACGCCCACCAGCCCCCACGCAGCACCAGGGACGACCTGCTGCGCCCAAGCAAACACACGACTTATATAAGGAGATAAACAAAGTAGGAGTCAGAAACGTAGTCTAATGGCTTGTCTTGTTGCTTCCTTAATATCGGGTTGATGGTGTTTGGAGGTGTCTGAAGGCAGTTTCCAATCCTTCATCCCTCTCCTTCTCCTCCCACATCGCCTCCCTCGCCCCACTTCACAGCACACTCCTCCCAGACACAATCCAACACATCTAAGATACACTTCTTACAATACATTCTCGCCGAGGCTCTTACTCATCACCTCCACCCGCACCTGAACCAAAAAACACACACACACGCACACACACACACACACACACACACACACACACTGTTCTCTGGTATCCCTTCCACAATATAAACAATAAAGAATATATAAAACCATGTGTGTATTATGATCTGGCAAATATCGTGACACCATTGTGGACAGAAGGGCAGCTGAGGCTCACACTAGGAAAGGAACGC
>JAPQNM010000008.1:242500-270000 GCA_029783475.1 Metacarcinus magister
TCTCTCTCTCTCTCTCTCCTCTCTCTCTCTCTCTCTCTCTCTCTCTCTCTCTCTCTCTCTCTCCTCTCTCTCTCTCTCTCTCTCTCTCTCTCTCTCTCTCTCTCTCTCTCTCTCTCTCTCTCTCTCTCTCTCTCTCTCTCTCTCTCTCTCTCTCTCTCTCTCTCTCTCTCTCTCTCTCTCTCTCTCTCTCTCTCTCTCCTCTCTCTCTCTCTCTCTCTCTCTCTCTCTCTCTCTCTCTCTCTCTCTCTCTCTCTCTCTCTCTCTCTCTCTCTCTCTCTCTCTCTCTCTCCTCTCTCTCTCTCTCTCTCTCTCTCTCTCTCTCTCTCTCTCTCTCTCTCTCTCTCTCTCTCTCTCTCTCTCTCTCTCTCTCTCTCTCTCTCTCTCTCTCTCTCTCTCTCTCTCTCTCTCTCTCTCTCTCTCTCTCTCTCTCTCTCTCTCTCTCTCTCTCTCTCTCTCTCCTCTCTCTCTCTCTCTCTCTCTCTCTCTCTCTCTCTCTCTCTCTCTCTCTCTCTCTCTCTCTCTCTCTCTCTCTCTCTCTCTCTCTCTCTCTCTCTCTCTCTCTCTCTCTCTCTCTCTCTCTCTCTCTCTCTCTCTCTCTCTCTCTCTCTCTCTCTCTCTCTCTCTCTCTCTCAGCAGCAGTTATGGAATACCTAGCTGCTGAGGTCCTTGAGCTTGCCGGTAACGCTGCCCGTGACAGCAAGAAAACTCGCATTATCCCGCGTCATCTTCAGCTGGCTATCCGCAACGACGAGGAACTTAACAAGCTCCTCTCGGGCGTGACCATTGCACAGGGCGGTGTGCTGCCCAACATTCAAGCAGTGCTCCTTCCCAAGAAGACTGAGAAGAAGTAATCAAAGAACGAGGAGAAATGAGAGAGGAATCTCCATCACCATTCCTTTGACACACTATTATCCGGCTCCTATTCGGAGCCACATATTATAAATCTTGAGAGTTGGACGGACCATGAATATGATATAAATTATATGATTATGTGATAGCAACACTATTGATAATAATAATAATAGTACATACGTATATATATATATATATATATATATATATATATATATATATATATATATATATATATATATATATATATTTTATTTTTTTTATTTTTTATTTTATTTATTTATTTATTATTTATTTTTACCTTATTAATGCTTATCATTACTAAAACTTATTTTAGATTATCTCTTCTACAACTTGATGTTATTCTCACGACTCCATGAATAAGAAAAAAAAATATTAATAAATTAATCATTTAAAATATATATATATATATATATATATATATATATATATATATATATATATATATATATAATGGAAACAGGCTCTGAGATCTGGTGCACTTGAGGTCAACCAACACGTGCTCGGCGAGTGAGACGGCCTACACACACGTACAGTCAGCCAGTCAGTTAGCGACAGTGAGGAGGCGCGCACACACATGTAAGTACTGTACGTACACAGGCCGTTAATGTTTTCCTTTCTTTAATTATCTTTAATTTACTTTATGAAGTGAAAGTAAGAAAATATTGTGCCTTCAAGGAAAGTTTTAACTGGAGAGAGAGAGAGAGAGAGAGAGAGAGAGAGAGAGAGAGAGAGAGAGAGAGAGAGAGAGAGAGAGAGAGAGAGAGAGAGAGAGAGAGAGAGAGAGAGAGAGAGAGAGAGAGAGAGAGAGAGAAAGAGAGTTGCAACAATATAGAAAGAAAAAATGGCTTTATTGCAAAGATAGCTCACATAAGAGAAAGTTTCAGTTCACATAAGGTGGAACAGGTCTCTCTCTCTCTCTCTCTCTCTCTCTCTCTCTCTCTCTCTCTCTCTCTCTCTCTCTCTCTCTCTCTCTCTCTCTCTCTCAACAGATAAGAATTACTGATATCTAACATGTATTATCTCTCTCTCTCTCTCTCTCTCTCTCTCTCTCTCTCTCTCTCTCTCTCTCTCTCTCTCTCTCTCTCTCTCTCTCTCTCTCTCTCTCTCTCTCTCTCTCTCTCATAGATATAACAACAACAACAACAACAACAGAGCGAGTAAGGAAGAAGAAGAAGAAGAAGAATACATAGCTAGCTCACACCAAATTAAAGTTAGCTCACACACCATGTCCAAACAGGAAGAAACCAAACACGACAATGAAGAAAAGGAATTTGAAATAACAACGAAAAACAGACAATATCTTCCTTTCAAAGCTACGGAGGAGGAGCAGTGGCAAGGCGCCTTTACCTTCATCCAGGCAGCAGATACACAACCAGGCTTACTGGAAAAATATATCGAAAAAAAGCCTAACCCAGGATGGAGCAAAGAGATAGAATGGACGAGAAAAATGGTCGAAGATATCAATAAAATGACAATAAAACCACGATTCTTAGTGATTTGCGGTGATTTAGTAAACGCTTATCCTACAAAAAAGCAAGAAAAAGAAAGGAAAGAACAGGAAAGTGACTTAAAACGTGAACTGAATAAGTTAAAAATACCATTAGTGTGTGTTTGTGGGAATCATGACATTGGTAATAGACCTAACGAAGGGACAGTAGCTAAATATCGTTCCTCTTTCGGGGATGACTACTTCAGTTTCTGGTGTGGCGGTGTTTACTTCCTTGCCCTTAACTCACAGTACTGGCAGGATAGTACTGATGCTGAGAACTTATCTAAGGAGCATAATGATTGGCTAAACGCACAACTACACATTATAAAAACTCAAAAGCCACATCATGCTGTAGTTTTCCAGCATATTCCTCCTTTTATCAACGAGGCAGATGAAACTAAACAATATTTCAACTTAGAACCAGTGATACGTAAGGACATTCTAAATCGTTTCCAAGAGGCTGGTGTGAAACATGTGTTTTGTGGTCATTTTCACCGTAATGCAGGAGGAAATTACGGTGAGGTGGAGGTAATAGTTACGTCAGCTGTCGGCGCACAGTTAGGAGATGATGTAAATGGGTATAGAGTTGTTAATGTAAGTCAAGATTGTATTAAGCATCGTTATTATGCTCTTGGTAGTATTGATGGGGATGGTGATGGTAGTGGTGGTAGTGAGGTGTCTATGTGTAAGGAAACTGCTAGATAATGTGTAACTGTGTGTGTACGTGTGTGTGGGCAAGGGTGATGAAATGATAACACACACACACACACACACACACACACACACACACACACACACACACACACACACACACACACACACACACACACACACACATTTATAATTCCACACACATGACACGAATACTATTTTCTTATAATTATCTATCACAGCTGTTGGTATCGGGTTTCGGGTTAATGAAGAAATATAAATATATATGTACGTTTATATAAAGTTAATAAATGGTAATATATCAAACCATTTTTTTTCTCCCTTTCATAAATATTTACTCCTAAAGCTGCCAGATAATTATTTGCAATGAGATTAATAATTAAGTACGATAAGGAGAGGATAAAATGAGCTTCTTCAATATCACCATTTGAATAAACCAAACACACACTTGTATGAAATTAGTATGGTTTTTTTTTATGTTTGTTAATTTAGTTTGATTTGGTTTGATCTATTTATTAAGATTCTTTTTAATGACCTCAGAATCTCATGAAAATTAGTACATAGTTGTTCGCTGGCATGACAAACACGAATAACTATACACAGTTTTGTTATTAATGCAATATCAAACCTTTTCTTGAACTCTTGGTGGTGTAATAATGATAATGAAAATAACCATAATTTGTTTGTTAACTGAATGATGTTGTATATAGCGATGATCTAATGTGTTAGTGGGAGAGGTGGCCTGGAATAGACGGACAGCTGATACACACAGTTTTATTATCAATGTAATATTAAACCATTCTTAACTCCTAGTGGCGTAATAGTGTTAATGAAAATAACCATAATTTGTCTGGAATAGACAGACAGCTGACAGACATGAGTGGACAGTGTTCTGATGAATTGGCAACACGATAAAATTACATAAATTCAAGGTCAAACGAACTTCTTATCGTCAAATGAGCATCTCAACACTTGTTAGTCATTACTGATCAGCTGATGATAAAATGACAAATAAAAAACAAATGATAACACAATTGACGTAACAACTGGATTCACAAATTATTATGAACGAAGTTAACAAATGAAAGAATTTGTCTATATTAAAAACTATAGATAGATATATGAATGAATAGATAGACATAGATAGATATATAGATAAAAAAAAAATTCCTTCTGTATGAAAATTTTACGCAACTCATTGATGCCAATGACCTTCACCACAGACAACATACATGAATTATGAACACTATACGAAATTACCAATCAAATATAAAAAGCAGAATCACAATAAGTTATGCATAAACTACAGAGAAAGATGCAAGACGGTGGTTATTGTATCGTGAAGGTTACAACTCCAAGCACTAATATACTTAACGGAAGGTATTATCGAACGTCTGGCAACAGCTGTTACTAGGAGGGTAGTCTGCTGATTAAAAATAACTCTCTCTCTCTCTCTCTCTCTCTCTCTCTCTCTCTCTCTCTCTCTCTCTCTCTCTTTTGCATGTAATAAGAACATAAAAACATAAGAATTGAGGAGACTGCAAGAGGCCAGTTGATGACCTACACGAGGCAGCTCCTTGTCCCCGACCCTTGGAGTAATCCAATATTTAGCCATCCCACCTGTCATCCCTATCCATACTCTCATCCAACCGTCTTTTAAAGCTACCTATTGACTCACCACTTACTACGTGTCTCCCCAGCCTATTCCAATCGTTCACCATTTTGTTAGTGAACCAATATCTACCTAGGTCTGTCCTGAATCTAAGTTTTTCTACCTTGTACCCATTTCCACGTGTCCTATCCTGACTACTAATTTCTAAAACCTGTCAATGTTTCCCTTATTAATTCCTTTTACCCATTTGAAAACCTCAATTATATCCCCTCTTGCCCTCCTTCTCTCTAGGGAGTGGAGATTAAGACGTTTTAATCTATCTTTATAGGGTAAATATCACAAGAAGAAGACCTGTTCTGTTATGTTCTATCAAGTTATTACACATAATAGGCACTGTTTTCTTTATATCCCTCCGCTATTAATGGTGAGGAATAATGTGTTACTGCTCCTCCATCACACAAAATGACATGTAGAAGAACAGAGAAGGTTTAAAACGAAGAAATAGTAACACCAGATTACATTGGCTGGCGTCAGCTGAGTGTGTGTGTGTGTGTGTGTGTCTAGGAATGTGCTTCGGTATACCGGTATTTTAGTCGATTTTTGTCGATTTGTCAGCCTGTCAGCCTGTCAGCCCGTCAGCCCACTATAACACACACACAACACAACACACTCACCTTCATCTCTATCCTTGTAAGTCATCATGTCCTAACACTTCTTTTACTGTCCCTAACACTCTATAATTAACACTCTTGGATGTAAACAAATAATTACGGTGTTTTTTTCTCATTTTTTCATTGTTTTTAAAATTTTTCTTATATCTATGGCTTATTTAGGCTTTAATTTCGGTTTGAATAATTTATTTATATTCTATTCTATGATTTATATTGGTTTAATTTCATTATTATTGCTTTATTATATATATATATATATATATATATATATATATATATATATCGATTTTATGGTGACCAGAGAGAGAGAGAGAGAGAGAGAGAGAGAGAGAGAGAGAGAGAGAGAGAGAGAGAGAGAGAGAGAGAGAGAGAGAGGTTAGATTTTAAGATCGGGGGTAAGAATACTACCTTTAACCAGTAAAGTTGTCTGCAAAAAATATGCATCATTTGTTACATTGATGTAAGGTCTGTATATATAGAAAGTTAAAAAAAATAAGAGAGAGAGAGAGAGAGAGAGAGAGAGAGAGAGAGAGAGAGAGAGAGAGAGAGAGAGAGAGAGAGAGAGAGAGAGAGGGGGGGGGCCGGTTCTCGGGCATGCTGAAGTCTAATTTATACTCCGCTTTCAGATTACCATAACATCAAATCAGATGTTGTCATCTGTTTGTGATCAATAATGACAGCTAAACACATTGGTATCGCCAGACTTTCTGTTATGGAATGACACTCCTACTCATCTTCTCCACTTACCTGATATACAATGAGGCTGCTTTATATTGCAAATAGTGATAAAAACACAGCATCATGAATATTCAGACAAAAATAAATGAATTGTAGCAAAAGAATACAGTAATTCACTTTTCTATGATTTCCGAAGTAGTGGCTAGGTAGAAGTAGTAGTATTTATTTACATCTCTTACAGAAAGAAAAAGAAAATATATATATATATATATATATATATATATATATATATATATATATATATATATATATATGTGTGTGTGTGTGTGTGTGTGTGTGTGTGTGTGTCACTGGTGTTTGTGGTGCACATTGTAACTCAGTGTTGGGGCGGGGGGCGTCACCACGACTTGTTCACAGTTATCATGGATGAGAGGCATCACTTGCCACCTGCAGTAGGTTTTCCTGTGCCCACTGGAACACGAGGGCGGCTCTGGCCTCCTGTTGTGGGGCAGGACAACAGGTAGTGATGAAGTGGGTGCCAGGCCGGAACCCACTTCATCACTACCTGTTGTCCTGCTCCATCAAAATAGTGAAATTTAACGAATAAAAGTTTTGCTAAGAATGTTCAGCTAGGAGTCGGGTGAAACAGTTCCCGCGGCTCTGTCACCACTTGGAGGCAACACTGACATCTGAGACCTAGCTGATAATGACCTCACCTAAACGTGGCGCCGCGCTTGTTTGTGTATGTGTGTATGTGTATGTGAGAGAGAGAGAGAGAGAGAGAGAGAGAGAGAGAGAGAGAGAGAGTGTGTGTGTGTGTATGTGTGTCTGCCTATTAAAATCAAACAAACAAGACAAGGGAACTACAACACCCGAGGGAATAATGGTTATCATCCACAGAGTGACCAACAGAATTTCCTACTTTCAAACTCTGTCCTGCAGCCTACCAGTCACCATTCAGCCAGTCTTGTCTCCTGTCTCCTGTGTGTTCGGATGGGAGACTAGCAAAGGCGGCTTTCCTATCCTTACTTTTCAACAGATATATTACCGAGCCAGTCATTATATAGGAAGCACTTATCACAATACTTTTAAGCTGTAATACTGTACTATATGGTGAGTTAACTTCTTAATTTTAACCATGTACTTCGGGCGAGTTACAAGGGACAGTGATTATACCTTTCCTTATACTATTGCAATCCTTCAGTCTTTTATTTAGTCATATCATAGGTTTTTATTTTCTGAATGATATAAGCGTTATAGTTTTAGTTATTCCATTATGTTAAATTACGTTGTATTATATTATGCAATGGCCGTGTCCGTGGCTGAAGCAGCAGCAGCTGAGCAGCAGACTCGCAGTCGGCAGTAGTTCGAGCCAAGCTGAAGCAGAGCCAAGCTGAACACAAGCTAAAGCTGAACACAACTTACACAAGCAGGAAGCAGGAGGTGAAGACTGAAGAAGCAGGAGGCTCCGAGACAGGCGTAACGGTGTCTTCCTTCCACTCCACAATTTCATCCACAACACTGCAGCGTCTGTCAGTCTGCGTGTGGAATTATTTATGTAAGTTTCTATTTTGTTTATCAGCTGTGTCCTAAGAAAGCAAAATTTATGTTGTTATTGAGGTCTGTGGCAGGGCGTGAGTGACAGGTGAAGATGTTACCTTACCTTTGATACCTTTGAAGAATGTTGTCAGTTATTGACACAGCTGAGATGGGTCTCCAGTGTAACCAGTTAGCGCGCTCTCTTCCATGGTCCATTGTAATAGTGTTGGAGTTGCAGCTTGTGTATCCTGGTGGTGTTGGGTGTTGGTCTGGGATCTTGGCCAGCCATGCATCCAAGTAGTGTTTGAAGGTGACAGATGACACACCACTCATATTCCTGAGTGTTCCTGGAATGCAGTTAAATAGTCGTGATTTACTGTAGGTGAAGGTGTGGTGTGTGTGGTGTGGTGTGATCGTGATTTTATTTTATGAGGTGATGCAGGGCAGCAGGAGTGGTCCTCACATAGCACACCCTTTCTCTCCTCTCCGTGGGTGTGTGGTTTATTGCAGGTTTATATTTGGTACACTATTTTCAAAATCTTCCAAACATAAATGATGATATATCTTTCCCTGCGTCTCTGGAGTGAAAACAAGTGCAGCTTCTTGAGTATTTTGTTTGTGAATGTTCTTTGGGGGGCTTCAAGTGCAGTGATCTCAGATATTGTGTTAGGTGCCCAGAGGTGGCAGCAATATTCCAGTGGTGGTAACACTACACACTTCCAGAGTCAACATACACTTCACACTTCTGGTTTGGAAGGTCATCAGGATCCAGTCTGATTGCTGTCTTGGTGATGTTGCTATTTTAGTGATGTGCTCAGAAAAGGTATAACATTGTTGCTCATATTTACTCCCATACCATTGAGCTACCAACCATTGTGTGTGTGTGTGTGTGTGTGTGTGTGTACTGCAGGGTCATCAACACATTTTTAGTGAACACATGTACAATATAAGTGTTGTTAATTCTTCAATATCCAGATAATTGTGGCTTATTGAGTCAAGTTGTGAGGAGAGGACATCCTGCCGTCTCACGCCTCAGTTATCTTAATTATCACATTAATGATGGAGTTGAAACTATGTGACTAATTGTGTTTCTTCAAGATGGTGAGTAGTGGAAAAAGTTGGTAAGTCGACATGAATGAAGGAAGGGCAATGAATATGGTAAATATTCACTCTTATTTCAGTTTTCTATTTTTGGTGTACTTTTTCCATTTGATAACTTTTTTTTCTTCTAGTTCATGTGAATGTTTTGAGGCGTAATTTTTTGTGCAAATGAATGATAACCATAATATGACCATAACAATCTTGACTTCCAATATTGAGAAGTGCGCCTGTCCGAGCCCCGCCATGTTGTTTGTCTCCTAACCTAACTTAACCTCGTAACTGAATATATACGTTTAAGGGGTCAACACGGGCTGCCTCAATAGGGACACTGAACTGTGG
Organism: Metacarcinus magister; assembly: GCA_029783475.1. Classification (NCBI taxonomy): domain Eukaryota; kingdom Metazoa; phylum Arthropoda; class Malacostraca; order Decapoda; family Cancridae; genus Metacarcinus; species Metacarcinus magister. The sequence goes on from JAPQNM010000008.1 coordinate 251,478, forward strand.
GGACATAATGTTATGCAAATAGAAAAAGTCAAGGCTCACCGTTATTTTCAAATATTTTTTCCCCAATTTCGTAGTACCTAATTTAACTAACTGCCTACACACGGCATTATAATTGGGTGAGAAGTGAGGTGGTGACTGTGACTGTGTGTGTGTGTGTGAGTGTGAGGGTGAGTATGTCCGCAGTAGTTTAAATGGACTTAATTTCTCAATGTTAGATTATCAGATTGAAAAGCTTTCTCCTCAACCTATATCAGTGTTACCATATAATTTTTAAATGGTTCTTAGGTAATGGAACCACCACTGATCTACAGGTCCAGTCACCAGGGACTGAAGGAGAGGTGTAGCAAAACAAGGAAACATACACGACAGTCACACAAGCAGATGGGCAGTAATTTAGTAGTTATAACTGGAATAGTGTATCTTTATATATTGAGCTAGATGTGTGCATGACATCTGAAGAATTGATGAAGAATAGATTAATTGGAGATGAGGAGGAAACCAGTTAGTATCACTTTCATGAAATAAGTCCTTACCAAGATCCCAAGTGGAGTTTGAACACTTCCACGCTCGTGGCTTCAATCACATGAGGTGGCAGGGAATTGATAGCTTCTTTTGTCTGGGAATGTTTAATAATTATTTAGAATATATGGTTTCTAGCACTAACAGCAGCATATATCACACTTGATAACAGTGTCCATGGAAGATTTTTATAAAAGTAAATAGAGTCCTGCCTCATGAGTCTGCCTTTGATGAAATTAGATTTAAATTTAATGTGTTGTCTTATCAACATGGAGTAGTTTCATTCCGTGTTTTTTTTTGTTTTTTCTGTCCTACTCTGGACAGATTCTAATAATAATGTGTTACCATATTTGAACTTTATACTGAGTCATAATGAGAGAAAGAATAGTGAAGAGTTTGTGAATGAGTGAAATTGTGGGGCCTAGGAGGAGAGGAAGGCCAGTTGTAGGATGAAAGTATAAGGTGAAGGAGTATACATGAAAGAGTCTCTGGTAGAAGGAGAGGGATTTAACTAGCAAGGAGGGAATGTTGATAAGGAAAGGTGGAGGCTCTTCTGCCGTGGTCATCCCCTTGGGAAACATTTCCGGAGAGAATGAGGCATCAGAAACTATAGGTAGATAGTTCTTTTTTTGTTTATGTCATGGCCTATAGCACCTGTAGGCTATCTTCTGCACGGCTCTGATGCCCTGTAGGAGTTTTTGGTAGCTGTGATGATGGTGGTTGAGCCTCACCTGTTAGTGGTTGGTGCAGTATTTTTTAAGTGATGCCTGTGGAGGTTCATGCTGCACCCTGAAGTCTCCGATGCACTCACAGTCAAAGACAGGGTTGAGTAGCAGCATGTGAGTTTCTTCAGCCACTTGACGATAGCTTGAAAAAATGGCCAAGTTCCAGCGTGATTCAAACTCGGGTCATCGAGCTCTCCTCCTCCGTGCTGACCACCAGGCCACCCCTGGCCACCAGGCCTCCCCTGGCCACCAGGCCACCCCTGGCCTCCCCTGTGATGGTATGATGGTGAATTAATATTTATTATGTTTTCATTAACATAAGTACGTATATGCCTCATTAGTTTCAAGAAACTATCTATTTATCTATACCAAGCTGACATCCCTCTAAACGGGGATAGCCAAGACAAGGCACACACACACACACACACACACACACACACACACACACACACACACACACACACACACACACACACACACACACACACACACACACACACACAACTCACACATACACACCCATGACATAATGACAAAGAATGTACAACTATTGAAGGAAAAACTGGAAAAATATTGATACGAAGACAGGACCACACAACTGTAGCTCCGTTTCTGTATATTGCAACTAGGTAAATTCACATGCACTCCTCTTACTTAGCGCCTCATTGGTGCAGTGGTTAGCACGTCGGATTACAAATCCGCTGGCCCAAGTTCGATCCCAGACGAGGACAGTCAGCGCACAGCTCACCCAGCTGTTCATCTTCCCAAACGGGTTGGTTGATAAATGGGTACCTAGGTAAAAAAAAAACCTGGTGAAGGTAAACTGTGGAAACTCAGATGTCACCGTGGCCCAGTGGCCCTGTGTCCCAGGGTAACGGATTAATTTCTACCACAGGCTCAAAGGCCAATGTGACGGGAGATGAACACCCGCACCTATGCACAGCTACAGCGTGTGCCAACACTTTACCTTTACTCCTCTCACTTAGCCCCTAAGCCCTAACAGGAGAATAGATCAGTCTCAATGGCCACATTGTGGGGAGATCATTCATGCAGGAGGGCTGTAGATCACATGCATCAGGGCTTAACAACTAAACCTGGTTTACCCCCCGCCACTTCAATGGCACGTCCTCTCCTTCCTCGCGTCTCATCTGATCAACTGGTACCATCAAATTCATGGGAATCTCCTCCAAGGGTCGTCAAGGCTGCGTCATTACTCATGCATCCACCACTGTTCTCCATTCACCTCTATCACGCATGATCATCTTTCCTCGGTCCATAGACAGTTACTGGAAAACAAACTAATTGTTTGGTTAGTATATGTTCTCAAATTGTAACTTAAGTAACTTCATTTTGATAATTTCTATAAGAGTATTCTCACCTTCCTTCGCATTGTTTACAGAAGTGATCATCAGCTACAGGCTTGTCAATATGTGTGATGAAGATATCGAGATGATGAGGTAAGTGACTTACTACACACACACACACACACACACACACACACACACACACACACACACACACACACACACAGCTTCCCAATAGAATGCTGTATATAATGCGTAATGTTGATGAAAAAAGTGTATATTCCCAGTCAAATTGTAAATATCTATCATTATGTAATGGAATTCACTACTGAAATAGGAAAATTACTCAGAAGATACATATTGTGTTGAGGCATTGGCATCAGTCCTGCCACACCCTTTGTACAGGTATAGTACTGTACAAGTGTTCAGGTGATGCAATAATGTGTACCAATATGGGGAGGTTTTTATTTGAAAGGTGATGTTTTCAGGAGACCAGTGATGGCTGAGCAGAATGCACAGCTTGAAAATCCTGCACAAGCCCCACAATGCAGTAGCACATCAACACCAATGGAAGAGGAGGCAAGAAGTAGGTCAGACATGTGGTACATGTGGCGCGGACAGCTGTTCGTAGGATTCATTGACGTGGGGTCAGCCATCCTGTGGTCTGAGAATGTGACCTGCATTCCTGCACTGTGAGTAAACACATTGAGTTAGGCAGTGTTACTTTTATAAGTGACTTCTAACACTGCCAAGTTGGTTGTTAGCATCATCATTATGCACTTACAAATTCAATATGGTGTGTAGAGTGTAGAGTGCAAACACACAGGCACAACAACCCTAGTAAATGAACTACCTTGGACATGAGGCAGGAAACCTTATAATAGCCAGACCGATGTTGTTAGTGATGGGGATACATACAACGGGTGAGTGTTGTATTAGAACTGATCATGAGAATATGGTAGTGGATGGCACTGGTATTAGGAATATCAGGAGAAAGTATTTGATTGCTTGTTAAAAAGGAATTTAATTAGAACAGAAGAACTTAAACCCAGCAGCTCTATTCCAGGAGCTTCCACTGCTGATAGTAAACGACAAAGTGAAGGAAGTAATTTGTAGAATGAAGAATGATTACTGGCAACTGTGAAGTAACTGTTGAGATGTTGAAAGCCTCTGGTGGTGTTGGAACAAGAATGGTAACTGATTTGATAAACACAATCCTAAGAGGACACAGCAGGGAATCACTGGCTGAAGAGTGTGATTGTTAATAACACATGGGGAAGGATGGTGCACTACTACTACTACTACTGGTCCGGCATGATCAATGGTGTCTGTCTTAAGGGAGTAGCTATAGGTGTGTCTAGCAGACTGCAGCCGTCCGTTGTTGTGGTTACTCCGGTTGATGAGCGTATAATGCCATTGAGGCTGAAGCACACCTTGGGCTTTGTCTCTTGTTGCAGTGTACGCTCCTACCGATGTGTGTGGGGCTGACGAGGAGGAGATGTTCTCAGTTAAATTTGATTCTGTTTTGGATCAGTGGCCCTGCCAGGACACACTCATTGTTTTGGGCGACTTCAATGCTGTCACTGGGCACTGAAAGAGCTGGCTATGAGTTATGTGTTGGTCTCCATGGCTCTGGTACCAGGAACACCAACAGCTCTCTCCTTCTGAATTTTGCAAAATCCAAAAGGTTGAGAATTGCAGGTTCTTGGTATCAAAGACCAGAGCTGTACCGCTGGACTTGGTATAGCAATGCTGGAGGGGTAGCTAAGGAGATCGATCACATCCTCGTTAGTACTCGTTGGAGGATCCTCTAGAACTGCAGGGTTTTCCGGAGTGCCAAGTTCTCTGCAACTGACCACAGGCTTGTTGTTGCAACACTTAAGCTTCATGTCGAGTCCAGAAAGATATCAAGATGTGATCACAATGTGTTCCATCTTGAGAAACTGAAGGACTCGTCATGTGGTCATGAGTATGCAGTGACAGTCTCAAATCGGTTTGAAGTGCTCGACGCCCTTGAGGACCCGGTAGAACTGTGGGATACCTTCAAATGTGAAACTCTTGAGGCTACCAGAGGGTGTTATGGGAGGCATCCCAGGTCATGGGGTGGTGGGGGTTTGCTTCAGCGGAGAGGCTGGACAGTATAGAAAAGAGTCACACTGCTAGGCTGGCTGGGAGCCGGGACCAGTACAGGGCTCTGTCTCGTAAGACTAAAACCCTTCTGAGGAGGAACAAGGAGAGGTATGTCAGGAGTCTCACAGGCGATGTTGAGGGTCATTTAATTGTTAATGACCTCAAACCTGCCTATCGAACCCTGAAGAAGCTCCGCTCCAAGTCTACATCTCGGGTGAGTTATATCCGAACAGATGGTTGCCTTGTATCAGACGCAGATGGCTCATGAGTGCTTTGAGCAGTTGTTCAAGGTAAACCCTCCAAGCAGACAGCTTCAAAACAATAGTTTACAGGTGGTGGATGCTGATCCGCCCATTAATGAAGCTGCACCCTCTATTGATGAAGTCAAAGAGGCTGTGACAAAGTTGAGGCCTTTTTATGTTATTGGAAAACCAGCCAAGGGTAATTAAAAAGAAAGTTATAAAAAAAGGCCCACTTGCGATTGGCAGTTCCCTATAGAAGAAAGAGTAATAAAAGAATGGGAGACCAAGTTAATGTTGCAGGTGTGTTGCTACTCCTCCGTTAGTTTGCTTGGTTTGGGTTTCAATGAATTCACTATAAAGGGAAATTATAAGGAATCTCTGAAGAAATTTTTATTAGCTTATCTCAATCGGAAATCATGATTGGTCAACTTAGATGAATTGTAAGCTTACTTAAGTTTAGCATAGTGTTCATGGCAGCTTGTATGGTATAGCTTCCCCAGGTAATGTAAAGATAAACAAATATTAAAGAAAAGAAGAAAGTTGTAGAGTTGGTGGAATGAAATCTCATGATGCATCCATTGAGTTAGATTAATTAATTGTATGAGTGTAGAGTTAACTGTTTTCTATCTATTTTATCATATATTTTATGACCTTTTCACCAACTTTATCATTGTTTCAGTCATTAGGTTTTTTCAGTTACTGTTATTGTATACTTTTTCTTTAATCCCACTATTTTCTTGAACTTTCAGCGGTGGAATACTGAAAATGACACGTATAGCAAAATATGAGGACTTGTGGCACAAAGTATTGCAGAGCCAGCCGTGCCGACTTTCTCAAGAACATGCAGTCCATATCAGGGAGAGAACTGTGACCGTACACAGACTCTCCTCACACTCCAGGGCATTCCAGCAGCTGGTGGAGGAGCTCAACGAGACTTCCAAGGTAAGGTTGGTTTGATCACAGTCAGGAGGATCATCTTCAGACTTGTTTCAGGGATCCATAGGGCAGTAGTTGTTGTTTTTCCCCCATGACATGAAGGCATTTATGTATTAATAGACAGTTGTGTATTGGCACCTATGACCCAGGCTGTGCTCATACAGATATTAAGGTTTCACAGTGTACTTTTTTAGCCTCAGATTCTGACGTGCCAAGTATTGAATGAGAGGCACAATGTGGAGGTGGTGTTGGTGCCGCACTGCCAAGAACTGGAGGAGCTTGGTCTACACGGCCACGTTAAGGAAATGCTTCATGTTATTTTTGTTTGCCAAACGTCTAACACACGCATCTCCAACCTTCACAAGCTGCTGGATGTTGTGGACTTAACTCAAGCATGTGTGAGTAAATTTTTTCATTTGCCGTACAGTTATGAAGGATCTTATTAACTTTATTTGGAAATATACAACCTGTTTCCCCACATGTTCAAGCTAGCATCTGAGATAAAAAGGCAGAATTCATTGTAAAGGATATTCTATCTTTCTATATACCTGGCTTGTATCAACATTATAAGGTGTAACTAAAACAAGGCATTTAGGGTTCAGGGAGACTTTACTCTCTTCTCCCTATCTATGCCCTGTTTTTTTACCTTTTACAATCCACAGAGAATACGATGGTAGTATTCTTGCAGCCGCCACCACAGGGATCAGGTGATTTGAAACACTAGTGATATATAGTTTTAGTGTCGGTTAATGCACAGTTTTTTAATTAACCATTCCATACTTTGTTTTTTATTATTGTTCTCATGTGTTCCCAGAAGTTAACTTTCCATACACTTCAATAATTTTTATTGTGTCCCTCCAAAAGTATTCTGTGCCCACATGTATTAATTTTGTTGTATTTTAGCAATGTGATTGTGTCTCCAAAAGTACTACACCGTATTCTCTGCAGGTTGTATGTATGGGAAGCTTTATTTTTTTGGTATCCTTAGAAGTCTGGTTTTTAATCTTTTATATATTATTTTAATGTTTTCATGATTTAAATGCATTCATACTATCTAAACATTTTCATGCAGTTCAATATTTCAGATAACTGATCCCTGTAGTCCAACCAAGAACATAGAGGATAAAAACTTAGGTGCAGGTTTGCAGTGTTGCCAGAACAATGATATACCTCAAGTTAAAGGAAAGGCCGGTAAAGTTTGCTCACATCACAACAAAAACTACTTGACTTCCAACACAGATATGTTGGCTAAGAACAGAGATGGTTTCAATGTGCTTAGGGCTGTTCCATTGAGGAGTGACAGCAATGTAACTGAAAAATGTGGGAAAAGGCATGTTGGTGTTAATATTAATAGTGAATCTGTGGCTGGAGATGCAGACCCAAGTATTCCTGCCAGAACCAAAATGCCTTTGAACCAAACTGAGGGAGATATTGTGTTAGCCCAGGATGCATGTGTTTCAGTGGCAGAAGTACAATTGAGGGACAAACCACCACATCAAACGAAGAGGAGACTGTATGATAATAATGACACGGAACAAAAAGAAGTGGAATACAGCTCAGAGGATAATGGAACGATGGAGTTTGTTAGTCATTATGAAAAAGATCAAATAATTCATCAAAATGGAAGAACAACTGACATTCCCAAAGATGGCGACGATAACACAAAACAAAATTTAAGCGACACAAAGGAAGATGAAAAATTGGGAGCATCCAAGAAAGTGAAATCGAGGAAGTGGAGTCTACGTAGATTTATCAAGACTGAGAAGACAGCGGGAATGGAAAAAGACATTCACGATCAAGGAAACAAAAAAGACATTCACGATAAAAGAAATAAAAATGACATTCACGATAAAGGAAACAAAAAAGACATTCACGATCAAGGAAACAAAAAAGACATTTACGATAAAGGAAACAAAAAAGACATTCACGATAAAGGAAACAAAAAAGACATTTACGATAAAGGAAACAAAAAAGACATTCATGATAAAGGAATCCTGGGAAAACATTTGTCTAAGTGGTTGAAGTTTTCACCTCATTCGCCTAAAACTACAGAGCTTGACAATACTTTCTTCATGAGAGAGGCTCGAGTAATGGTTAGAAAACAGTCAATACATATGATGCTTCATGAGGAAAACAACAGATTGGGAACACATATCAAAGCTCCAACAATGCAGAAAGAACATAAAAACAGCATGTTAGATACCAAAAAGTTTAAGGATTTATTTTCCCTCCAAGACTCTAGTAAGCCTGACTTGATCAAGCCCAGCATGCTGAAGAGGAGTTACGAAGAGAGGATCATTGTCAATCCCTTGTTCATAGAGACTCATGAAACCAGTGAAGCCAAGGCATCCAGCAAACCTGAAGCCAAGGCATCCAGCAAACCTGAAGCCAAGGCATCCAGCAAACCTGAAGCCAAGGCATCCAGCAAACCTGAAGCCAAGGCATCCAGCAAACTTGAAGCCAAGGCATCCAGCAAACCTGAAGCCAAGGCATCCAGCAAACCTGAAGCCAAGGCATCCAGCAAACCTGAAGCCAAGGCATCCAGCAAACCTGAAGCCAAGGCATCCAGCAAACCTGAAGCCAAGGCATCCAGCAAACCTGAAGCCAAGGCATCTAGCAAACCTGAAGCCAAGGCATCCAGCACACCTGAAGCCAAGGCATCCAGCAAACCTGAAGCCAAGGCATCTAGCAAACCTGAAGCCAAGGCATCCAGCACACCTGAAGCCAAGGCATCTAACACACCTGAAGCCAAGCCATCCAGCACACCTGAAGCCAAGGCATCTAACACACCTGAAGCCAAGGCATCCAGCACACCTGAAGCCAAGGCATCCAACACACCTGACATCCTGAAGTGTCATGAAGTGAAGAGTGCAGACAAAAGGATGGAAACAAGTGCTAATGAAGGAAGCAACGGTCATGTCACTTCTAGTTACCTGGTGCAAGATTTCTCGGAAAATGAGAACTTAAATTGCTTAATTAAGAGGCAGAAAACAGGAAATGGAGGGAACTGTTCTTCATTATTGGAAGAGGAAAATAATGTCTGTGATATGGTAGAGGATGAAACCCAAGAATGCGTGACTAGTTCTCCAAGAAGCAGCTCAGGGAACACAAGTGATTCACATTCACAACATCACAACAAATATGTACCAACTACAGATGTACAGATGTGTCACAACTCTCAACAGTCACAACAACTGAACGATACAAGTCTTTGCTCCATTCCTGAACAAAAAGTACAGTTAAAGGAAGATGACAGTCTCCTTTCCAGTGGTAGACAAACATCAGGTCTGAAGGAAGACCAATGTTATACTCCTAAACCCAAACAAAAAAGGAAATTGTTCTATGACGGACAAGTAATGTTGAAGTCAAATGAACAAAACCTTACACACACACCTACACAAAATGTCAAAATGCACCAAAAACATGAGGAACACAAATTGAAAGGTAAAAAAAGGTTAAGTAGAAAGAGAAAGGTGGAAGGTGAATGGACTGAGACTTTAGAAGATTTACATCCCAGAAAAAAATGTTGTCGAATTAAAAAGAAAAGTAGTAAATATTGTTTTGGAGATTGTGGTGATCCAGTGGTGAGTAACAGCCTGGTGTCTCCAGATGCTTGTAACATATTAGAAGGAAAATCTGGACATGAAGGTAATACTTCCGGATCAGAAAGTGATCATGTTGATGAGGAAATTCCGATCTCAGTCTGCAGTGAGGAACAAGGTAAAGGCAAACAACACCACCAAATTAATGAAGGAGACGATATACATTGTATAGAATATTTAGAACCAACCCCACCTTTACCTCAACCTCAACCTCATGAAGTTTTATATCATTTGGGGACTGAAGAAAATGTACAAAGGATTGATTCTAAAGGAAATTGTAACAAATCCAGACTTAATCAGAACCAGAATCACAATTTTTATGCACACAAATCTGATAATTTTAAATCAGGAAGTATAATAAAGACAGTCGTACTTGACTCTTCCGAGGAGTGCCAGACAGTGGAATCAGAAAGGTGTAGTCCTGCAGACAAGAGGTCAAGCCATGGCCGGGCCAGTACTGGTACCAGCCAGGGTTCTGAGTGCAGGGTTCCACCTCTATGCTTTGATGCAGTGCACTCACACCCTTTGGAGCCTCAAACAAACATGATGGATGCTGCACTCACTGCTTCACTCCAACACTCAATAATGGAAGTGGAATGTCAACCAAAATCTTCATCCAAGCATGAATTACTTCCTGGATCCAAGAATGTAGATATCAATTCTGATGAAGGAATCTCTGCAAAGCAAAGTGAGTCTGCCACTGATAGTAACTTGATAGTACACTCAACCTTTAATGAAGCCTCTCCTAAAGGGATGAATGGTTCACACAATCAGCAGGTCGTTTGTCATTCCAAGCAGGGTTCATCAGGTGACACTTTCACCTTCATGACTGTCTCTAATATGCTGAAGTCACCAAGAAATGATTCACCAACTGATAAGGAGTGTAAATATAGCAGAAAAGATCCACACCTGATAGAAGCAAGCCAATCCTCTGTGCCCGATTTACCGTGTGCTAAAGTCATGGCAGAAAGAGTTCAAAGAAACCTGAAGTACTTCATGCTAAGAGTACATTCATCTTTGAACTTTGGCCTTGATGGTTTGAATACAAAGCATGAGTGTTTGCCAGTCCTGCAAGCATCTGTAGATACATACAATATAATGTTACAGGACACTCCTCACCAGCCTCACCACGCTGAGTCTCAGAAGTCTTTATCTGCAGAAAAGAAATTACCTGGTATTAAAAAATTATTGTTGGACAGAATTCTAAAGAAAATGAAACTCCAGCTTGTAAGGGATTCAAACATGTTAAGTAATATGGGTGAAAGCCTTGTGTCCAGGGGCCTTCAGACTCTAACTTCCTTTATTGAGGGACAGATGGTTTCACCCCCACAGGTTAGGGATGTGATTAAACCCCAACACAGAACTATGGTGAAAGATGTGTTAGAATGTAATCACCTCTCACTTCATCTTGGAAAATCCTTAATTACACACAAGTTGGCTGAGCTACATCACCCCTACAAGATGACTGATGTGCAGCCTTTATATGTTGCCACTGGTAAGACACAAGTTTATTCAGTTATATGTACCAGCAAGACTCAACAAGATTCCCAAGACAAACCAAGGACTACCAACTCTCCTCGTGCTGCAGACTCCTTCCCACTAGATACTGGACAACATTGTATGCCGACTCCATTGAACAAAGACCTGCCTCAGAACACATCCTTCCCTTCACCTATTTCATTCAGTATATGTGCACAGCCACATCACAACAAGACTCTGAGAGGCATTAACAGGCCGGTGTTTGTAGCCAACGAGCTGTACCATCCCTTCTGGGACGACCTACCTGTGCTGGCACCTCTGGATTGGAAGGAAAACTCAAAATATATCCATCTCTTCCAAGGAGAAGAACAGGAGGTCATAAAGCTCAAGGTAATTGCTGCAAACACCACTAATTATGCCTTGAACTGCAATTTTTTTCAGGGTTTTATTTCCAGTCTTTTGTTTTTTTATTATAGTATATGGATAATATCTTTGTATGAAATGAAAGAGATGCCTTACCATATATTATTCCTAGGATATGTTCTTTGAAATTGTGTTTTTTGTCTTATATATTCTGACCACTGTTTGCTTCTTTTTTTAGAGAGAGGATAATTCATAAATCCTCTCACATTTAAGTGTTATTCTTTTTGTTTTGAGGTTCCTTGATTGCTATACATGAAAACTGTTAAGTTAAAAACTAAGATGTTGACAAAAACTAAAAATGATACATAATTTTTTGTAGAGAAAAGAATGAGTTTGCATCTATGGTTGTGTGTAGTGTAGGACAACAAACTTATAAAAAGGAAACAAATCTTCTGTTATCAAAGATGTTTACTAAGGATACACTTGTTGTCAGTGTTTGTTGGTTGCTCACAAGAAGTCTTATGCTTCCCTGAGGGACATTGAGCTGTACGGCGGCCATGTGTTGGCCAGGCACACTGTACTCAACCAGTTGCTTGCATCACCTCACGTGTCCAAGCTGTGCGTGTCCTCCTGTGTAAGGTGAGTCATGGCAACATTGTGTTCAGGAAGTGTAGTGTAGTGACTGTAATCACCTTGATAGGAGTCCAAAAACCCTTCTACTGGTGGAGACAGGAAGATTTATAATATCTACCTAAGTGGTAACTAGTTCTTAGAATTAGGTTATTTATTATCTTGCTAGTGTTAGTGAAATACATCAACTGTACATTAGGGTTTCCTGCTCATTACATGTACTGCCATTGGTAATTAAATACCTATAGATCAATTTACGGCTTGGAGTGGAATATTAAGTAAAATAATCTGTGGTTGTGTGCAGCTTTGGTGTGTACAGCACACTGGCCCATGTACTGGAGGGTAAGGTGGCGGAGGTGCTGGCTGAGAAGCGTATTTTGCTGCTGTTACATCATACTGCCCTTCTTGACCCCAAAACAGGTGTGTGCTTCACTTGAACACACTTGTATGTGCATCTCAATGAAACATTACTACTATTTTTATTTTAAGATTGGTAGTGTCTGTGTGCTTTATCTAGAAGTTAAGTGACTTTATTCCAGTAAAATGTATTCCTTTTTTTTTTCTAAGGTAGATGACCGTTTATATATCTTTTTAAAAAATATTAAAATCTTGTCATTTCTCTTTAGATGTAGCAATTAATTTTCTGATGTAATGGAAAATGAAAAAGTGTGTTTGTAAACCTTTTATACAGCAAGTGTTGTGTGTGTGTTGGTTTAAGTCATGTCTGTTTATCTGCAGGTGTTGTACTCCAAGCTGTAAGTAAGAGTGACCTCCATCGGGCACTGGTCCCAGCCCACACCTTGCACATCTGTGCTTACTTGTGAGTCACTCGCTGTGTTTTGATTCTCATCACATCACATATCTTTCAGTGTAGAGTAACAGCTCAAAAAACTGGCACTGGGAGGAATTAAGGTTGCCGGATACCAGAATTTTCCTGATATCTTAAAAAATTCTTACACCTATACAACAAATACTGTAATATGAAAATAATAATGACTAAGGTAATCACCACTAGATGGTAGACATTTTCAATGATACTCCATCTTTATTGCATCCTCACAGTGTCATTATGTTTGTATAATGTATCCACTCCATCACCTTAGCACAGGAACAGTTCTAATGGTGGTGGAGGGACCAATGCTTCACTAAATGGTTGTATTAACCCCATAACTCAAAATAGAAATGCAAATTATAATTATGTTTAGCCCTATGGTGGTGGTGGGGGTTGGTGGGGCTGCTGCAAGAATAGTATGTTGAAGGAGTCGCTTCCATGATTACAACCACATCGCCTTGGGTTGACGAGACATGAGAAGCATGATCAATCCATTTATTAACTGCCCTGAAATGGCTGAAAGGCTGCTAGCCTTTCCTTTATATTACCTTACTTTGTAAAAATCTATATATATGATATGTATCTACCTAATATCCACATTAGCCAAGACGAGAGAGTTAGGGTTCAAGGAACCCTAACTCTCTCCTCCCACTCTGCACATTTGTCTTTTTGTATGGGAGAATACTGAGGAGGGGCTCCCCAGACCCCTCGTTGTGTCCCTTTTGGAATATTTTAGTATCATTCTTGCAGTCCCTACCACAGGGATATAATTATATATATTATGAAAGAATACATTGAAAATTTCTTCATATTTTTACAGACTTAGTCGGCAATCAAGAACGCCTGCTGAAGAAAAATTTAAAGAAATTTTGAAACAAAATCTTAATTATGTTATGAAGTAAGTGTATTTCCCACTTTTTTTCTTGTGTGTGTGTGTGTGTGTTTACCAAATTGCGTTTATCTGGTTGTAGTATATAGGGCCTGAGCTACACTAATGTGGTCCTGTATCTGTATCTATATTTGTCTAGTTTTGCCTTCAGTTGATGTACATTACTTCCCATTATCACCTCTTCTTTCAGTCCATTCCAAGTATCTATACTTCTTTGGGGAAAGCTTTATTTTTTTTGTATCGTTCAAGCAAATTCCTTTCTTCTATTTTTTAATGTCCCCTCAAATATCTAGCCTCTCCTTTTCATTTAATTATTAGGTATTTTCTATCTGTTTTCTCCAGATTGTTTGTTCATAAATTTGTATATTGTAATTAGGTCTTCTCTTTCTCTTGTTTCTTTTAGTGTTGTTAGTTACATTTCTTTTAATCTTTCCTCATATGTTGGATCTTCCAAATCTGGCACCATCTTAGTTGCAATTCTCTATTTTTCTCTTACATTTTTGTAAATAGGTATTATATCGGCTCTTTTCCTTTCTTTAGGGACCTCCTGTTTTGATAGAACACTCAATTATATCATGAATTGGCTCAGCCATTTCTTGTCAACACTCCTTCAAGATGTATCCTGATACTCCATCTGGTCCTATTGTTTTTCTCTTTCAATTACTTCATCATTTTCTTTATCTCTTCTCTATTTATCCTGAGAGCTTGCGTGCATCCATGTGTGCATGCATTTACCCAGTTTTATTTACCTAGTTGTCATTTTCATGTGCGTGCTTGTGTGTGATTATGAAGTCTACAAAGTAGTCAAAACTGAGTTGTTGCAGTAATGAAGTTGTTTCCAAAGGTGTGTTGAGACTGGTGCCGGACACATCCTTGGAGGCAGCAGAGGTAGTGCTTGTGCCATCCTGTCACCTGAATCTCCCCTCACAGAGTACCTAACCTGCCTCAGAGTCATTCATCGGTGTCTCAACTTTGCACACCGTTATACAGCAGTTCTTATAGGTAATGTAGTGTACATAACCAGTTTTGTTACTTCAACACCAGTCCTCTCACATGTTAAGATTTCTTTCATTATTATGTATACCTTCATTTAATTTTCTACCTTTCAGTCTAATTATGAATAGTAGACATTCCTCTCAAAATGGGAATTGGTGGCTTTACTTCCCCTTACCTCCTTGAATCTTGAATTTAGTTTTCCCTTTCAAGTGTGGCAGTGGGCTTGGAAATCTTATCTATTCACATTAACTACAAAAATATACCTAATATAGTGTCGGCAGTCATAAGTGTGTGGGTGATGTTATTCTTGAAGAGTGTTGCATGAGTGGTAGCAGCCATACACATGCTATTTTGTTAATCTTTTTCAGGGGAAGGAATGAAGAAGACAGCAAGGTGCCACCAGCCATCAGTGTACCAGCTGTGTGTGGCAAAGGAGGTGCTGCAGCATCTCTTGTAGGTAACCCATTGAATGAAACTAAAAATATTAACCAAAATAAGGATCAAGTGCCATTAGAAGTGTTTGGTGTAGGAGCTTCTTGAGTGTGTAGTTAGTGAATGGTTCATTTTATTAGTTCATGTGTTTGTGAAGTACTGAAGTGTGACTCACAAAATGTGTTGCCAGGATTTGATCTATTAGATGTGCTGGTCCCATCAGTTCTATTATTTGTTGTCCTCTCAGTTAAGGTAGTTCAGGGCTAAAAGAAAACTGATGTAAAGTAACGAAGGATTTTTCTTTTTCTTTTATACCCAAGATGTTCATAGAAGTAGATCAGATCTATAATCTAGGTGGAAGGTTTTAAGTTTCATGTTTTTACTAAACATTTTAGTATTAGTATAACATTACTATTAGTGTTTGTAAATTTTCATATATATTAACTATGATAATTCATAAAGGTTTTAAACAATTGAGTAAATAATTATAACATTATCTTTAAATAGATACACAGACTAAAATTTGTTAGATGTTAGGTGATCATGTTTTATGTAACTTTATTCAGAACTATATATTTATGCCAGCGTAATAGAATAGTATGTAATATATTGTTAGAACTTGTAATTGTAGTTAGCTATATTCACACCAACCATGAATAATTCTCTCCATAGCAAGTGTGTGTCAGGCAAATATGTCTTCAGCTGGTGAAGAGAGTTGCTTGTGGTGGTGTGTGTAGCGTTGTGTACTGTAGTTATAGTAGCTCATCAACAGACCATTAACACTAGTAGCTTACAAACTATTATATCATTGCATCATTACTAGTATGGTTTGTCAGCTTCTGAGTGGAGGTGTTGCTGGAGCATTTGCTGATATAGTTCTGGATAGAATTTTGTAACATGCTGGGTATACCACAGACTTGTCTCCGGTGTGACTCATTGATCTCTGTCTGTTGAAGGAAAGGTGAACCCATCGTCCTTTCCTTCACCAGACAGATGCCAAGGTAATGAGGTAATGCAGCTGGTGAAGGTGTCTTAAGTGTCCTTACTGTGGGTTACCTTGGCTTGGTAAGGATGCTGATGGGAGGACATCTTGTACCACCTGCATGGAACACGTTTTCATTATTAACCTTTATTCCAGTTTGTGGTATATTGAGCTGGTGAGACAGATAACAGGTTTGTGTTAGGTCATAGTAGTAATAGAAAATACGTCAGGGTAATGCTACTTCATAGGAATAAGTTAATCTGTGTGTGCCTTGCCTCAGATCTGATGTAATTATTATGTATTTTAGTTAGTTTCATTATTTTTCACCCACGGTACCTGGATCATTAAATACATGGCTTAAATAATATGGATTGCATGACAAAAGCAAGAAAATGTCATGTGGTGGAACGTATTAGCACATATGTGAATGTAATAATATTAATGCATTGGGATGCTTCAAGTATGTTAACTTATAATTGATCATTGTCCTCTAGTTGTTTATGCACTGCTCTTTGGTTTCTGTCTATCTAAATTTATTGGCTAACTATAGAAGTAAACCACTCTGATTATCGTCCAATTGTATTATCTTAACTGTAGAGAGGATTGCTCTTTGATATAATTGTTTATACAAATCCAGTATTATCTTACTGTTGAGAGGATCACAATGTGGTGTGTTCTTGTATGCTGTGATGACAATGACAGGCTTGTGGAGTGTTGTCTTGTGTTAGAATACCACACTAACATTTAATTACACAACATTTAATTACACAATACTAATTTGACCCTGATAACATGTGTGGTAGTATTTACCTTTGGTATTTAGAGAATATTCTGCTTACTTTTTTTCCAATTTAGAACCAGTTCTGGAATTCCCATTTTTTTTTCGTTTTGCCATTGACAAGACACCATTAGTAGGTTTTAGTTATATGAAATATTTCTGTAACAAACATGTAACTCCTTTTAATTGCTGAAAATTTTTTTTCTTAAAATGACATGTAACTCCTTTTAATTTCTGAAAATTCAGTGTGGAGTTGCATCAGTGGAAAGGTATAATTAAGGTTGCAAAGTTTTATGGTCACCTAAATTGTACAGATTTATTTAAATTACGTTAATAGTTAGTAGAAGAACAAAGTCACAGTCATCATAGCCTTCCTTTGTACTTATGTAGGCTGACTTGTACTTTTGTGTTTGTGATTTTATTCCAGGGTTTTTATGTTCATGCCAAATCTCTGTTGAAAACACATTTTTCAAAAGTTCAAGAATCTTTGAATGTTTTTTATAGTTAAACAATTAAATTTATAATATCTTAATTGAAATTATTATGACCTCAATCAAGCCCTTTTTCACTAACATTAGAAAGTTATCATCATCTCAACCTCTTTATCCACACAGTACGTTGGGAATTCTTAACCGAGACAGTCAAGCCTTTTCCTTGTTATCAGTATTCTGTTGATGGCAGCATGACAGAGAAGCGCCTCACCTCAATAGCGATGGCTGGAAAGTCTGGAAAAAGGTGGTACATTCACCTGCTGACTTAATTTTACACAAAGAACTCAGTATGCTAAAAAAAAAATCAGCCAGTGTAGACTGTTGGTGTAGTCTTTAGATCAGCGTTCTCCCACACCACCTGGAAGAAGCAAGAAAAAGGAGCAAAAAAACTCATTTTTCCTTCCTTCCTACCTTTGGTAGCATCACACTTATTGGTGTCCCATAACCCATTCGTGTATCTCATCTCAGCAATGTTTTGGTTCTCTAAATATCCCTATATCACAAGTAGTGCTTACTCTATTTTGGGGGGGATTTGCCAGCTAAGGCATTAGTCTATGGAAACCGAAGAAAAAAAAATTTCAAACTAAACATATAGCAGGAGAATAGTAATAAATTTGTTAATGGTAAAAGTTCGATGACAGTATTCAACTTTTAGGAACTGCTTTGTAGAGTGTGTAGCACCAATCACATTGATTATGTTCGCATAAACTGTTTTGTAGTATATTGGTGTCTGATAGAGCGTCAAAGGTCTGTACTGAGTCCTATTTCAAAACACTGGCATTTCAGAGCCGTTGCCAATGATAAGGAAGGCCCAGGAAACTTTGCTGCTGCTGAATGTTTGACACAATCTCATGGAGTCTCCCTTATATCAATAATATCAATTTGATCATAACGCCTCAACAACTCAAAACAATCTTGCTGCAAGATCACTGTCATTTGGTCCTCCACTAACCTTTTTTTTTTCTATTGATTGTTTTATTTGGAAGATATACATGATCATACATCACAGCCATTGTGCAGATACAAAAAGCACGTCTCAGGATTACACAAGAAAGTCCATAGACTTATTTCCATTGTGGTCCCTCACACCCACTTCAGAATATACCTGTTTCAGCCCACACTCCTGCTTCATTCCTAACTCACACACACACACACACACACACACACACACACACACACACACACACACACAC
>JAPQNM010000008.1:272500-280000 GCA_029783475.1 Metacarcinus magister
AATACTTAACTGACGCTGCTGAGAGTGGAGGAAAGACAGCAAGAGTCACCTTGGTTCCTGACAAGGTAAGGAAACTTGTATGGAGACTAGTGTTTCCTTGTAAGAAGTGGCGTGTGCTTGAGATGCATGGTGTACGTGGGTGAGGGGAGAGGTGGATCACTAGGATGGGTACGGTGATCGGGTGATGGGGGCGTGCTACTGTTTATTCCGGTATTGTTTTACTGTCATGAAACAATGATTCGAATTAATAGGTTGTTTCGAACCCATAAGATGGTTTTTTTTTTTGTGATGTGTAATTCCACAACGTGTGTAGTGTATAATGCGTACAGGAAACCGGTAGTTGAAAGGAAAATGTCTGCCATAACAGTATTTTCAGCCGATCAGACAGCCAAGCCGAGGAGCGGGAAAACTAACAAGGCCATTCCATCTTGTTACCTCCACGTCCATGAAATTGTTTTTTCAACACGCGCACTGTGATGCATGTACTACAACGTGAATTACATGCAGTGCGAAGATGGAAAAAAATCGGAGCTCACTCTGACTCTTGCCAAAGCTTGATTGCTTCCCCGCTCAGCCGTGTTCGCCCCTTCAGGGTAGCTCTGCGCTCTCCGGCGTGACAAGGGAACCAGCAAGTAACCATTAATTACTTTCTGTTCATAAACAAGATCTTTTCATAGAACTCTTAAGTCAACTATTGAGTTAACTGATAATTTTGGTGACGCGTTGAGTTAGTTGATAATTTTGGTGACACGTTGAGTTAGTTGATATAATTTTGGTGACGGGTTGAGTTAGTTGATAAATTTTGGTGACGCGTTGAGTTAACTGATAATTTTGGTGACGCGTTGTGCCTGTACAGGCCGTGGATCGACATACGGTTTTGCCAACACTTTGGAATGGTGGTATTGAATGGTGCCACCAATATGCCAAAACTTAATGAAATAACCTTCATCATGAGTATTGATTATAACTCTTGCGTGCGTAATTTTGAGTTTTAACCTTTAATAGAATTGTTTAAATCAATTAAATGAATGTATGTGTGTATCAAGTGGAAATTAATTTTCCAGAGGCATCTTTTTTTTTTCTATTAACAGCAGTTTCTGGCTTTGGGGTGAGAACTTTCGTATGTTTGCTTTTATCCATGATCGCCGATGTGAACTCAATACTTATTTGTATCTTTCATTATGTTTAAGTGGGTGTCAAGAATAATGTTGGTTGTATACATGGACGTTCCTAGAGTGTAATGGCACCCGGGCGTACCTACTGATAGCCACTTTACCTCACATCTACTTTTGATTTATTATCGGACACCAACACTAAAGAACTTTGAATAATCATGGTGGAAAACTTAATTTTCACCCTCATGGTATTCCCGCGTCTGTTTAATAAAAATGATGACCAGTTCACAATTATTTCTTGTCTTTTTTCATACTTATGTTTTTGTTAATCTGAAAATGTTTGTACTTTGATGAAATATGAATAGCTGTTCCTGCATTACGTTCTCCCTGAGTGTGTGATGGAACATCACCGCGCATCATGTCACCTACATAACCTGTGTGTGTTATTGTAGCTCCAACGTGACAATAATGCTGCGTCCAAGCAGACACACCAACTTCCCTTCTTGAAAAGTTTCTAAAGTTCTCCAGTCAGTCCTGGCAGTTTTTTTTTTTTTCTCTCGTTGAAGGTTTAATAAGCAGGTTAAAGCAATTGTTTGTTCCGTTGCTCTTAATAGTCCTTGTCAAGGTGATGTTGGTGTTTGAAAAGCTGTCAGCCCAGTCAACTCGACCTCATGCATGATGATGTTACCTTGAGGCGCAAAGATCATAAAGACGATGACCTTCCAGGAAACGTCCATCACCTATATGTCGCGTTGCACCTTTCAGTATATTCAATTATCTATATTTATGAATAATCAAATGTATACACATGCATAGTTTAGGATTTACATAGAAAATTGCATAGCAGTAACGATAGGGAAACTGAAGACCCCATCATGAAAATTATGAACACTGAAGTACTCTGCGTAAACACGAGTGAAGTAAAGAAAGCAATGAATGGAATGAGCAGAGGCAAAGCAGGGGGTGCAGAAGGCTTAGCAATTCACTTATTCAAGAATACAGGCGATTTTCTGGTAAACAAATACGTTTTTACCAAATTCTTGCAAATCTGTTCCATACCTAGTACTTGGAAAAATGCTATAACAATACTAATTCACAAGAAAGGAGACCTGAAAGACCTAAATAAGCTATTGTCCAATAAGTCAATTGTCTGTAGTATACAAGCTTTTTACTAAAGTGCTCACAAATGGGATTACTACAACACTGGGTGGTTATTCATCAATTGACTACATCCGTGCCATTGATCAAGTGATTGAAAAATATGTAAAATACGCTAAGCCGCTATGCATGGCTTTTATAGATTACGAACAAAGCCTTTGACTCAGTGGAAACCTCAGCAGTTATGAAAGCTCTCAGGAGACGGGAGGTGGGGGAGGATAGGGGTAGGGAAGAGAGCATCATGGAGTAGGAAGCAAACTAAAGTTGAATACAGCTTGACCACAATTAAAAGAAAAAAGTGTACATGGGCAGGACATGTCATGCTTCACGAATGTCCTGAAACTCTGCAGACAGTAAATCCCTCTGCTGCAATGTATAACACGAGTACGCAAGGTAATGGATCATTGTAGTGGAGGGGCTAGGAGTGGAAGGAGGGAGCGGAAAACAAAGGGTGAAGGTGTCAACAAGATGTGTATTATGCTCGACCACCCCTACGTAAACACCCTTTGTCTCCCGTAGAGAGCAGCCCCGCCGCCGCCACTCCTCTCCGGCACGTCACTTGGAATATGTAATCACTGATGAATGAACGAGTCTCAAAACTCAACAAATTTTATTAATTTTACCACAGCGACCAGAAGAGCTTAAATGACTCCATCCTTGGGTTATGTGTTCTGTTGCCTCCTTAATAGAATGATGCTGTGGAGACGCTGGTCCAGTCATGAGAATCTCCTTGTGGTGAAACAGATTGAAGCACACACCAGTTCCCAACACTGCTGGTGGGATGTGCTGCTGTTATGATCCTTAGGTGTTCAGGTTCCCTCATGTTTTTTCCTGTTTGGCTAACTCTCATTTCCTTACCCTCCCTCTGTTCCTCCTCCTCCTCCTCCTTCTCCCAGCCTATTGCTCCCCACTTCCTTCCCTGCCCCTCCCCCCCCCCAACTCCCGGCTAAGGGCACACCTCAAAGCTCCTCCCCTCTACGCTTCTACCCCCTTCCGCCCTCGCATCCCTAATTACCTCAGCCGTGGCTCTCGATATCAAAACTCACTTGCTCAAAGCCCGGTAGTAAACAAGTCATTAATCTTCAACTGGAGCGATATTGATTCAACGGGCGCGTAGCTCAAAGGCTGTGCTAATCTGCCGCAAGACTCCAGTCACGTGGCACACCATTGCGCACTTCAACCTTCTCGACCTTAGGGCTTCACTAGTCCCATACGACGGTCACGGAACCACACTATGTAGAACAAGAGTGATAGCAAGGGCGATGAAGGGACGATATTTTGTCATCAGCCTTAGTTCTACGCCCATAAGTCAGCGCTTTCACATCTTGAAGTTAAATACAAAAAGAAAAAAGCTGTTTCACGTGTGCGATCGCCAGCCTGTGAGGGGCGTGATTAGGATGCATTCCATAAAGAAGTGAGCTGATGGCGTGTAAGGGAGGCGATCATGGGTGTGTTCGTTACTTTCACATTAACGCCAACACTCAACCCCCTTGGTGTTCCTACTAAGATGAACTCTTTGGCGTCACCTTCAGAGGCACAGCGGTATGATAGGACAGGATACACACACACACACACACACACACACACACACACACACACACACACACACACACACACACACACACACACATTTTTTTCATCAATTTATTAAGCTCAGAGCGGCAAACGTGTACATAATGGAATAATGAATGTACAGAGAGAGAGAGAGAGAGAGAGAGAGAGAGAGAGAGAGAGAGAGAGAGAGAGAGAGAGAGAGAGAGAGAGAGAGAGAGAGAGATACTTGTTTAGTACAGTAGTACAGTACCATACAGTCGTTAGGTATGGGAAGGGCGTGCAGTTAGCAATGGGTGAGGGGGGTGGGGCGGGGCGGGTGATAAGAATGGGTGTCCCTGAACCGCTCATCAAAAAGCGGCCAGGGAATGACAAACGAGCAGCGAGCTTTGGAGTAAACAAGGCGTCCAGTAATAAGTAACGCGGAGAGGATAAATGACCTTAAGAATTCCATTAACTTTCCACACTCGTCCCTTTTCATTCCATCTCACGCGGTCTGAAAGTTGGAGAAGAGCAGTCATCCGCTGACCGCCCACCTCCACCTCCACCTCCACCACTACTTCAACACTGAAAGAGTCGGCATATCACACACACACACACACACACACACACACACACACACACACACACACACACACACACACACACACACACACACATACTAGGGTTGAGTCCAAGTACAGGCGACTGTACTTAAGTCCATGTACCTGGATATTTTTCAAGTACAGTTAGTTTGCTATGTACTTAAGTCCAAGTACATGTCATTGTACTTAGGTACAAGGTGAAGGCGTGGAGAGTGGAGCGTGACAGGAAATAAACGCGTACTGGTCCTGTCTAGACAGTGTCTACTGTAGCATGTTACCAATGAAGAAAATACTACATAATTATGCTCCTTTATCCTATATTACACTACAATATCATAACACTCAATGTACGTAATTACCCAATAGTATCAACACAAAGTTCGCTAGAATCTATATACAGTATATAACTTTTGATTAAATACAATGTACTTGTTTGTGCTGGTATTTTTCAAGTACTTTGGGTCTAAGTACAAGTACAAGTACGAGTAACATTTTAAACTCCAAGTACAAGTGCATGAAAATATGTACTTAAGTCCAGGTACAAGTACATGTACTTGGACCCAACCCTGATACACACATACACACTAAATAGGAAACGGAGACATTGCGATCCGTATTCACCTTCACGAAAGTAGGAAGTACTGGGCCGTTAGATATTTCTTTCAACAAATCAATAATTTAAGAATGACTCAACACTGAACAACATGGAATCATTTAAACTGTTTCTCAGATGTAAGTTTATTGGAACACTGGAACACATTGCTCTCCAACCCTGGGAAGAACACGTAGCAAACTGTTCTATTTTTATTCTTCTTTCTCTCTTAGATTATAAATGTATAACGAATGTCGTGCACTGAGATGCTGGGCCTTGCTGACCTCCGGGCACCATTTGTGCTGACTGTGTGTGTGTGTGTGTGTGTGTGTGTGTGTGTGTGTGTGTGTGTGTGTGTAGATGTGTGTGCGTGTGTGTATAGATGTGTGTGCGTAGGCGTGTGTGTCTGTGCTTGTTGGAATGTGTGTGTGTGTGTGTGTGTGTGTGTGTGTGTGTGTGTGTGTGTGTGTGTGTGTGTGTGTGTGTGTGTTTAGGAATGTGTGTGTGTTTAGGAATGTGTGTGTGTGTAAAATTCATCATGACTTGAGGATCACGCGCTGGACTCGTGATTGTCAATCATTACCGTGTGGGCTCAGAGCTCGT
Organism: Metacarcinus magister; assembly: GCA_029783475.1. NCBI lineage: Eukaryota > Metazoa > Arthropoda > Malacostraca > Decapoda > Cancridae > Metacarcinus > Metacarcinus magister. The sequence continues at coordinate 278,104 of JAPQNM010000008.1, forward strand.
ATAGGATCTATGGGTAAGGCTGAGACCTCTCACACAGCACACCCCCATCCCCTTGCTCAAAGGGGACAGTGATTGCTCCTTGTCAGTGAAAGAATTCTTTGCGACCTGAGCAGGGTTCGAACCCACGCCCTGCTGAGTGATAAGTGAAGTCGTTAACCACTCAACTACGGAAGCAAGTGTGTGTGTGTGTGTGTGTGTGTGTGTGTGTGCAGATGAAATTGCATAGTGACCTTGTCTGATCTCTGCTTCCTTGCCGCTGAGACAGCACTTCTGTCGTACCTCAGAGCCTCGGGACTCTTGCTTGCCTCCCTTTCCTTGCCCACACTACTACCCAACTTTGTGCTGCCACCAAACAGGAACATCCACAGGATGAACTTGGGTCTCGGAGGAATAGCAATGACATATTTTTTACATGATTAGGAGACTGGCCAAGAGCTACGAGAAAATAATAATAATAATAATGCAAAGCGATAATATATATACTTCTTTTACGTATTTACAAAAGTCTCCAAGGAATATCTCGTCAGGAATGTTGTTTGCTTGCCTTGTCGTTAACTAGTTATGTATACAGTGTTGTTTACATGTTGCCGCGTCGAGTGCAAAACAGCTTGTCAACCAATTACGTGGTGCTCCTGCCGTTGACATGACAACTTGGTTCACCTGCCTGGACGCTGCCCGCCGCCCACCTCCCGCCCTCGCACACCTTGATGGACGTGGGCGGGGGGCGGCAGTGTGTGGATGGAGATTGGAAATAATGGTGGAAGAGACTGAATGGGCGCGGGAGAACAGTGGCAAAATTATGTTATTGAGGGAGTGATAGCGTGGCATGGAAGGGAGGGAGAAGAAGAGTGACATGACGGGTATATATATATATATATATATATATATATATATATATATATATATATATATATATATATATATATATATATAAGCGAAGGAGAGTGGAATAGAAACACATGAAGACAGACAGTGGCGGTGGAGAAGCTATAAGGTCAGCAGAGTGTGGCCAGCAGACGTGACTGCTGAAGGTTGGGTCTGCTGTTATCATGGTGCTTTACCTTCCTACTCACACCTCACCGGTTTTAAGGACAAAATGTTCTTGGTTAAATTTGTGATTATATTTTCAGTGATATAGCACACTTAAAAAAGTTTGAAAAGGACTTAATTTATTTCGTGGAAGGATGCCAAGCCTATCAGATGGTAAACATGTCTGAATGTGAGAGAGAAAAAAAGTAGACATGATTAAAGACAATAAATAAGAGAAATATTTTTTTGTAATACCACAAAGAAAACAGTTTTATCACCGTTCTCCATTCCGTTTATTTACCAAATGATGTGTGTATTCCTGTCATTAATTAAAGTGGAGGTGGAATTCATGGGTGACTCTCCTCAGATCTTCAAAGACACTGAAGACTAGAGTAACATTGAAGACGAGGAGACCGGTGAGAGGGTTACGAACACGTGGGCGGCGAGGATCAAGGTATTACCAAGATCCAGGTATATCTAGATCTTGGGTATTACTAGACCTTAGAGAGGACTAAGCGTAGGGTGGACGGCCAAACCTCAGAATATTCACGGACAGTTCCTCTTCTTCACTCTGAAAACATACGTCTGGGAGGAGTTTTGAAAATAGATTAAATGATCGGAATCTCTCCTGCTGCCAGTAGCAAATGTGTTTGTTTTTGTTTATTGAATGTGTAAGTTGAACCTCATGTTGACTTTATAACCAACTTGAATACGGATTTTGTCTGAGAGGGTGGTTTTATTATCATTGCTCAGATATGGAAACCGTAAGCAAGTGGACAAGGCAAGTGTACAGTATTTATAGTTGCCTTGAGAGTGGGAGGATCGGGGAAGGAAGAGTGTGGATCGAGGCAACGTGGGCGGCGTAGCG
>JAPQNM010000008.1:290000-302500 GCA_029783475.1 Metacarcinus magister
CAGGGGCCTTATCTGCCCATGTATGGAGTATGGTTCTCATGTCTGGGGGCGTTCAACTCACACAGCTCTATTGAATAGGGTGGAGTCTATAGATTTTTGTCTCATCAACTCTTTTCCTCTAACTGACTGTCTTGATTCTTTAAGTCACCGACGCAATGTTGCATCTTTATCTATCTTCTACCGCTATTTTCATCCTGACTGCTCTTCTGAAATTGCTAACTGGATGCCTCCACCCCTCCCGCAGCCTCGCTGCACAAGACTCTCTACTTCTCATCCCTATTCTGTCCATCTTTCTAATGCAAGAGTTAACCAGTATCTTCACTCTTTCATCCCTTACACTGGTAAACTCTGGGACACTCTTCCTTGTTTGCGGATGATACAGCCCTAGTGGCGCATTCAGAGGGAATTGTCAGTTGGTGGAAGAATTTGGATGAGTGTGTAGGAGGAGGAATTCGAGAGTGAAGCAGCAAACCACTAAGACGACAACTAAATTCAGAACTAGCCAGCTTTCTACTGATTTGTTTTTTTTAACTATATAAACTATTTAGTATCAGTACATGTACACATGCGTGCATACAAGTATATACCATTGCATCAATCATTCTCACCTAAGAAAGTTTTGTGCTTGTCTCATTCCAAGGTTTCTTGTGTATCCTGTTTCAATACGTAGTTGTTTGGAAATGAGAAAATATGAATATGTATTGCAGGTTAATAGTGAGCCGCTGTGCAAAAACTGCTGTCCCTCCTGTTCTGGTGGGCAGCACCAGGAGCAGCACTGCCAGTACTGTTGGAACAGCACCAAGAGTCAACAGAGTGCGTGTCTTCTCTAATGTTTTCCCTAACAGGGCTCTAGCCTGAGGCAGACTATGACTTCAACAGAAATGAAGATTTTTATAGTCCGTTAAAATATGACAAAAACTAAAACGGTACCATGTTAGTCTGCAGACAGTGTGACATTGGCTGTACATCAGAGAACAAGTGTTGCCATGAGCAGTGTGTTGGTGGTTGTCAAGTACCTGAAAATGAACATGCTTGCCATGCTTGTCGCTACTTCAGAAAAGGATACACTTGTGTCAACACCTGTGGCAACCTTCTCCAGGTTTGTATCACATCAATGTTTACATATTAGTCAGGAATGTTTATATTGAAAATACTTTACTTTTTTGTTTCTACTTTTGTACAAAATTCTTTTTGGTTATACAACTGTCACATCATAAGGCTGCTGTTTGTTTGTTTGTTTGTTTGTTTGTTTGGTTTTTTTTTCTTTCTTTCTTTCTTTCTTTCTTTCTTTCTTTCTTTCTTTCTTTCTTTTTCCAGCACGAAAACCTACTTGTAAACATAACATAACAAGGTTTTGCTCCATCACCAACTTTTATTTATAACTTATAAGAAAAAAATATAATAATATGAATATTTATACTCATTTCTAAATATTTTTCTGGCCTTGGACATTCAAAGTGACATGCCAAAAATGCAGAAAAGAAACCAAAGTAGAATAAGTGTTATTTTTATATAATTTTCCTTTTTTCACACCTGCTTGGATGACCTCTGACCTTAAACACAAAGTAATAAACCAGTGGAATAAACTGATGAAAAAATTAATATAATAAATAATAAACTAAAGACACATTTACACATGTGTATGTACTTACCTTTCATTGACATTTATACATCTCACACCATTTCTTAATCGTTCAATTCCAATAGCCAAGTTTAATTTTTCATGATTTAAATTTTAATATTTTGTGTTATTCCCATACTATACGTGTGTAGACACCTTCAATACTCACAATGATATCATTAATAAGGTTTTCATTGATACTATAAAATTCCATAATATATATTTCCATTATTTGAAACTCTTAGTCAATCACTGCATTTTGGTTATTGCAAACTGTGAGCTACAAGTTTGAATTTTTTATGTATTTCTAATTAGATATTTCCAAATAATGCATAATTGTGTGCGTAATACACTGTAATATATGTCAATGCAATACTGTATGATCAGTTTTTGTGTCTTGAAATGTAAGTTGCAATATTGTAATTGAAAAATTTCCATATATCCTGTACCAAAGCAATATTCAGAAGTACAGTACTGTATCTGATCTTATTCCATGTTTAGTGTTGCAGTAAACATATCACTTCAGCCTTTCATAGTGTTTAGTTTTGTCGGGTCCTTCATGATGCAATATTCAATTAGTTCCAGAGTGGCTGTTTAGGGGAGAAGAAGCAGCGGTATTTTTGTGTTGAAATAGATAGGTGTTACTTAAAGGATTGGACTAAAACAAAAATTAGGTACTCTCTGTTGCCATTTCCAATCTTAGTGACTCCCTTCCCACTCCTTTGCAGTACAAGGGTTATCGCTGTGTTGATCAAAACTACTGCCACCAGCAAGGCTTTGTTTCCTTTAATGGGACGCTGTGTTTACCTGAATGTCCACAAGGTTACACCTCAACGCTTAACAACACAGATGGAATGGAAACCTGCAGTGAATGTAGAAGTAAGTTGTCAAGTGTTTTAAGACGTATAACAGTTAAGGTAATGCATGATTAGTAGTGTGCAGATTAATATTTATGGCTTTGTATTTTTTAAGTTATGTATCATCTAAATTTTTATCTTTATAAATTTCCCCCAACATTATGGTTATAGTAGAAGTACGTACACCCATTTATACCTTGACTTTCGTGTAGTTTCTGCTTCTTAAAGCTTACAGATTTTTGTTCACAACTATCACTGAAGTATTTAAAAGAATAAGTATCCAAATAAGTAATTACAATCAGATTAAAAGACAAGTGACCTTCTTTCATGGCATCAGCAAAGCAGTCAGAAAAGAAACTTTAGATAAAGGTACAGAGAGAGGGATTACATTTGGAGGACTGTGATTTGATGAGTTCAATTGATTGCATCTTATGGACTTCAAACAAGTGGATAATTTTGAAATATTGTTTAGCCGAGGCCTTTACCTTACTTTTAATGTTCCTCTCCCAGGCACAAGCTTACCAAAAATAACTTGATTAAAACTTAAGCATCCCACCTTACCTTGCCTGTCTTTGTTTCAGTGAGGATTAAGAATACTCTTTGATGTTGATTTGCAGTGAAAATAATAAAATTACTTGTGAGCATCTACCAGGCTTCTATATGATTCTTTTTTTTCTCTTATGAAAAACTCTTATGAGATTACAAGTTTTGCAATCGTTATATCAGTTTACTAATATGTGAACAATGTTGTTCCAGAATGTTTGTATTGACACCTTTCCTGAAATATTATTAAGAATGAAGTGATATCCTGTACTTTAGAATGTGCATGTGTTCCAAGGTTGTGGTAAGTCCTGTCCCGGCCTGCTGGTGAACTCCGTGGCTCGCATCCAAGAGCTGAGAGGCTGTACAACTATCAATGGTTCTCTCATTATAAGGTAAGTCCCCCATAGGAGAAGAGAAGAACACCTTGCCTAAACACTGCACGTCAGGTCACCACACAATGGTGTTATATCCACAAGTCCTTGGGCTTACCACTATCACTTCATATTTAACTCATGTCCTCTCCATTCCTGCACCTGACATGACCCAAATGTTACACCAGATGCACAAGCACCTCCTCCAGAAGTTACCATGAATGTTAGGTTCTTAAAGAATAAATAAAACTTTTTTACCCTTATTAACCAAGCATGAAATATGACAATAGTAATAAGGTGGACACGAGGTGAGAAAATTGTCCTAACGACATAAAAAAGATATTTTTAAAAATTATTAGTTATCAGATAACTGTGAAACCCTCTCAGTGAGTGTTAGGTAGGTACAGCAAGGGAATGGAGGCAGCAGGTCATCCTTACTATTAGAGGTTGGATGATGGTCTGACAGTCTCCTACATCTGCATAGCCATCATGAGTTCAGTTGAGGTCAAACGGAGCTTCAGATGGTCATGGTGCAACTCCAAGCCGGCAAGAATGAACGAACATATTCATTCTAGCCAGATCTGAAGCGAGTAGGAAGCTCATACGTAACACAACTTCTTTCCATGACATCTTGTATCTCTAATTCCCATACAAAGACTTTTTCCACTCCCTTCAAAGCTCTATTCACTTCAATATAATCTCTCCCTTCTCATTTTTACCAGCAGTCTTCGTGTGAGGCTGTCGGCTGCTGCCCTTCTTGGAAAGCATTACAGCCACCACGTTGGGGATATATGGTGTCTAGCTATTAATTGATTGATTAGTTGAATATTAGAATTAGCTCAAGATTATTTCAGTAATAGTCCAAGGTGGATTTTTAGGAAATATATACACTCAACCCTCAGCTATCTCGCCTAATTGGTGTGTGTATCGCCGTGGTAGCCTACATCGCGACACCCGAACTGAAGAGCTTATGGAAATAATTCAAGTTGGTGCTATTACCTCCAAGCTGTCACTTTTGTCACTTTTTTACCTAGCTTTTTTACTATACATAGAAATATTGCAATATAAAAAAACATTAAATTATGAATCACAATAACAACATATATTATATAGCATTATATTTACCTTATTCTAACTTCTGAGCATAGGCTAAGTTCTTTCTTTTACTAACTTCCCATGCAGGTGCTGCCGCCTTGCACTGGCCAATCATGGGAGGACGGGGTTGGGGTAACTCGGCCATTGTTGTACAGTAACACTAAACCTTCCACACAGGCGTACAGAAACACTGCACATGTGCATGACAATAACTTTATATAGCTTTGCATTATGTTCCCAATTCTGCATACAAATTCAGATGCACAAGTCACTAAATTTAAGCTTTGGTTTCACTATATATATGCTTATGTAATACAGATGCAGAATTAGGAACATAATACAAAGCTATATAAAATTATTGTCAGTACTTCTGCTTGCCGAGCATTGCTGACTTCAGGGTACCAACTTTCGGTGCCGTGTCACAGCACCTTGCGTGTTTTTAAAATTTTGTGCAGTTTTATAGATAGGCGTGATAGCGGAAAACTGCGATAGCTGAACACACGATAGCCGAGGGTTGAGTGTATACAAGAATTATTTTGAAGCCTCAGATCATAGTTATGAATGCCATGGATCAGTGGCAGCTTTTGGATTCCTAAGTTTAGAATTCTATGATTGATGTATGTGTCTTACTATGCAGCATCAGGTATGGCAAGGCAGTCACCAAGGAGCTGGAGTCCAATCTTGACACAATACAGCGAGTCACTCACTACGTTCGCATCTTTAAAACAAGTCCCCTGAAATCCCTGAACTTTTTGCAGAGTTTGAAGGTCATTGCAGGGAAGCAGCTGTACAACAACAAGTGAGTACACACTGCAGGGAACTAGGACATGGTCAAGCTGACTTTGATGGACACATTTGGTGCTAAATACCTCTGACGACAGGACCTTTATTTAAGATTCATTACATTATGAATTAGAAAACTGCATGAAAGGAATGTAGAATATCAAAATAGTTGAGGTAGTGACAGCCTCTGATAGGTAAGGTGAGTGAAATGATTACTTACATGATAAACACAATCACAAAAGATCACGTGATGCCAGATGAATAAAATTAGAATTTAAGTTATAGTTTGGATAACTAATGCACCTCACTTTCTTTGTGAACATAAGTGGTGATGTTTCTACCTCTTACGGAAAGATGAGCACACGGGAGAAAAAAAAAACTAGGTCTTTGATCCCATATTTATTGGGAATTAGTGAAGTAGATATCTCCTAATTCCCTCCCATAAATTTCAATGAACGTAGTTTTTGTTCAGGATGACTTGAGATGATGACAGAGTGGAGGGTGTAACAGTTCAGACTACTTCAGGAGCTTCTTCATTTAGAGCTGGAGATCTATGGACGGTATTTTTCCCTTAGCCTACGAAGGTGATGGCTGTTATGTGTGTGTCGGGTACTTCCTCTAAGTGACCTGAAGTGGTTTACGCCACATCCTGAAGGGTGAACAGGCAAAGATGTTTATGTGATGTATAGTAAATTGATTATTGGAGTTATAACCTCAGTATGTTACTATATTTTGTTCTTCAACCCTTTCAGATATGCTTTATTTGTACATGAAAATGAGAATTTAGAAGACATATGGGACTTCAGTATGAATCGTGAACTGAACGTTACTCAGGTAAGATTTAGTTACATTACATTGAATGAGAACATTTGTACCAATATGTAAACTGGTGTCATTGTATTTATAAACTTTTTCCCAAATTTTCACGTGAATATATAGAATGAGATAAGAGTGTTAAACAAGTAGTAAAATTATCAAAGGAATGTGGATGAAGACAAGAAGACAACTGAGTGAAAAGTATAAGGAGAATAAAAGTTTATATTGGATGCAAGTTAAAGATGTGTTAGAAAAGTTATCAAATGTGAACAGTGAAGGAAGTGGAGGATAAATGATAAATGATACGTCTTTAGTAGCGCTTTGAGTACATACCTAATAAACATCTGTCTTTTTTTTCCTGTAAGGGCAAGATTTTCTTCCATGCAAATCCAAAGTTGTGTTACAAAAATAAGATTGAGAAGCTTCTAAACCTGACAGGCCAAGAGGAGGACTTCAGTATGCAGCTCACTAATGGAGAGAAAGCAGCGTGTGAGTAGACTGTCCTGGATGGGTAGTGATGCTTGCTAGGTTCTGGCCAACTCTTGACTAATTTTCTTCTTGCTCGTCAACCTTACTATGATGTTTTCAGTATGCTACAGCCTCATCACCTCATCATCTTTGGAGGTGAAATTTAACTATCATAAAACAATGCACTTTTTACATTTATACAAAAGAAATAATGACATGTACAGTCTACCTTTTATGTGTAAGGAGATCACTCTGTGTTAGAGAAGAGAATAACTCCGAATTTCTTCCACCCGGTCTTAACTTAATCTCTTACACAAATCATATCTCACAAGTAACACACTTTGTCAGTATTTGTTTATGCATAAAAAGAAAAATCTATATCTATCTATATACCAGGCTGTTATTCCCCTAAAGGGTGTAGCCAAGACAAGGCATGCACACACAAAGGTCTAATAATAAAAGGAAAAGGAGAGGCTAGAACTTTGTGGGGATGCAAATAAAATTACATTAAAAAATATGCTTGAACGACACAAAAAGTTAAGTTTTCCCCAGAGAAGTATAAATACTTGGAATAGACTGAAAGAAGAGGTGATAATGGCAAAGAATGTACAACAACTGAATGAAAAACTGGACAAATATAGATACAGAGACAGGACCACACGAGTGTAGCTCAGGCCCTCTATACTACAACTAAGTAAATACAACTCTTTAAAAAAATATATATATATATATATATATATATATATATATATATATATATATATATATATATACACTCCTCTCACTTAAATATTAGGATTCATAGGAGAAAAGAAGAAGAGAAAGGTTCAATTGATCATTTGTCTCTAATTATGATTGTTGTTTTAAATCATTGATTTTATGTAATCTGACATTAAAATTGCTGTATGTATCCTGTTGTTTCAAATATTATTACATTGACAGTTTTCAATTAAGTTTTCCTTTCTTATGCTTTTTTATTACACATCAAATAGTTTGGCGTTCAGTCATTGGAATGTGTTGGTTGGAGTCTGTAGGCTTTTTATTTCATAATTTTTCTCTAAAATTTTGTAACTAATTGACTATTTTATCTAATGTTTTTTTTTCTTGATGACCCAAGGCTCCATCATGAAGGATCCCATTACCCTTATATCAATGCCCTTCAAGGGACAGATAATGGTAAGATGGACTCCGGTGTCAACCAATGAGGATGACCGCAAGATTACTGGCTACTTCATCTACTACAAAGAGACAAGCGAGACAAGCATTGGACACATTGATGGCCGAGATGCCTGTAATGAGTAAGTATTCCTAGTAGTTTAAGGCATTGTGTCATTTCAAGTTGCCTGGATCTGATATAGAATTAGAAGACAGTCACTAGCTATGGGATTACATATTCACAGAATGTTCGAGTAGGGAAGGAGACCAATTCACACCCTCAGAACAGCCTGATGCTGCTTCTTGGTTACAAAGTCACAACTCTTCAGCTTATGTCCCATACATACTGGTATTCTTTATTAGGTAAACAGAGGCTATAGCTTGAAAGGAAACAAACTCAAAGTGTCTCCTTCTAGCCGGGGAATCAAACTTCTTGCTTCTCTTGGTTTTGAACTGAGTGCAATAACCACTACACCAAAGAACAAAGAAAATGTTGTGGTTGCAGTTGTTGTAGTTAACCACCTGCCTTCAAGTCCAACTATTAATCATGCAGGTGGAAGAACCAGTCTTATTACTAAGCTTTCTTAAACAAAAAATAAAAGGGGGAGGGGGAAACTAAGGTACATGTAGATTAGGATTATGTGATTGCATGAATGATGGCCAGCACACCCCAAAGGAAAGTTGAAATTTATTACTGTTCTCTTTTTGTTTCAGTGAATGGAAAAGGGAACATGCAGAAGTGAGGGCATCAAGTAAGGAAATGGAGGAAGTACTGACCAACCTCAAGCCGTACTCTCACTATGCAGTGTATGTTGAGACTGACACTGTGGCCGATGCAGACATAGGTGCTCGCTCCAATATCTCATACACTCGTACATTGGCATACAGTGAGTTGTTATGCTATCCATTTTGTTTCTATTTCAGTGGCCATTAAGTTACTGTTTGTTTGCTAATGACTTCTGGTTTTCCAAAGTTCTGTATGTAGTCTGTGTATTTAGTGTTCATTATTTACATGAAATTGATCTTTTATACAGGTTGCCTATCAATAATCCAGCAATCAATATTCCGGTTCCATCAGTTTTCTGCCATGAACTTCAGAGCGCAGTTTCAAATTTCCTGAGTTGGGGCATCACTGTTTTTGGGAGGCGCTGTTTATGTTTATGCTTTAATGGCGCTGTACCCAGAATTAGCTGTTTGCTCATGCCAGATTATTGATAGTCAACCTGTACTTTTGTAATGCCTCATGTTTTGAAACGCTGAGAAATTGATCTGAAAAAGTAGCCTCGAGAGCGCTGCAACTTGGGATCAAACTCCTGTACAACCGGACATTTAACATACACATCGCCTTACCAGGGAGACCTTAAGGACTATTATGGCTCGAGTAGAGTTAAGTTGACGTTGACTCTTCTACCATTACACTTGTATTCACCATTCATTGTTTCCTTATTACTCCCGCAGAATTGGTATTATTCAGGACAGACTGGTAATCCCTCATCTTGGAATATCATGTAATATATATCAGGAACTTCTTCTTCTTCTTCTTCTTTTTTAACATTTCTTTTCTTTTCTTTTTGGAGTGGTGGTGGTGGTGGTGGTGGTGAGATGCAACACCTTGAGATGCTTTAATTACCTGGAAAGAATGAGTGAGTGAGTAAGATGACAAGATATGCAAGGGTAGAATCGATCCTTGAATTATAAAAGGATGATCTGTACAGAATGAAAGGATAGTGTTGTAAGGAGAGAGAGAGAGAGAGAGAGAGAAAAAAAAAATAGTGTGCAAGGATGAGGTGCTTGGACATAGTTGAAATAGAAAATTCTCTGCCATGAATGTTGCTTCCATAGAGTTCCTATGAACAGATATTAGGGTACATTAGATTAGATTCTCTCTCTCTCTCTCTCTCTCTCTCTCTCTCTCTCTCTCTCTCTCTCTCTCTCTCTCTCTCTCTCTCTCTCTCTCTCTCTCTCTCTCTCTCTCTCTCTCTCTCTCTCTCTCTATGTTTTATATAATGTGATCACAGACTGGTGTCAACGCTGGTTTCACTCACTGTTTCTTCCTCTAATATCAGATCCAAGTCATCCACTGAACCTGCGTGTCAAGGACAAGGGAACTTCCTACATTGCTTTGGATTGGTCACCACCAAGTTCTCCAAATGGAGAAATCCATCAATACAAAGTGAACATAACACCAGAGAACCTTGATGAAGACACTTGCGAAGACTTTTGTACTAAAGGTGAGATGTAGAATTCTTAATCTTTTTAATTGACAAAACATGTCAGAAATGTCAATGTTCTTTTATATTTTTATAGAATGAATTATACAGATAACGAAAAATTATTATCTTGAAGAAAGTGAACAATCCATTATAATGCAAATTCATAGGTATATTCAGTAATTGGGTTTGATATCCTCCCTGCACACTGATCATTACTATGCCCTGAGTAAAGTTATCTGAATTATACCTTTGAATATCTATTAAATCATATCAGTGAGATGCCTTTCAAAAGGTTAACCTTTTGAAAGGCATCTCACTAATACAATACTGACACTGTGAAAACTTAAGTTAAAAAGAATAAACAATTATGTCTTATCAATGATAAAGACAGACACAACTTTGGAGGTTATAATTATAACCTCCAAAGTTGTGTCTGTCTTTATCATTGATAAGACATAATTGTTTATGATTTTGTATATAATTTGAGATCTTTGTTTATTCTTTTTAATTTAAATTTTCAGTGTCAGTATTGTATCCAGTGAAGTGAAACATAAGTGTGAGTTTACAACATTACCAGAGTCATTACAGTAAACCCTCGTTAAGTGAAAACAACACCTACTCCATCATTTACCATTTATCTAAAATCTACCCTAAATCTACCCCCACAAAAAAAAATTTGACACACTTGTTGTGATGCATCATAAGAGTGTTGTCAGTAGAGGAAGGCTTTGTATGTACACTATTTTTCAACCACTACTTAGACTCTGAATAACTATTACTAGCAAAAATCTGGGCTGACAGGTAAAAAAAAATTGCATTCAGACTCCCTGGTGGTGGTGGTAGTGGTGGTGGTGGTGGGTTAAGGTTCCCTGATTACTAGTTTGTGTTTGAAGAAGGAATGCTGTGTTGTGATCCATGTTCACCTTTCTGCAGCTCAACACCAACTAATAGTGTACTATGTGACAAGTGTGGACGCTCACCCACTTGCAGCAGCACTCACTGTCTCAGAACACAGATCATGACCACTAGTGTGAACGCAGCCTCAGGTCTCATAAGAAAGGGTAGATCTGGTCCAAGTCAGTATTATAGAATGTTAATGACTTATCCCATTGTTTTATGACCAAATGTTGGTTCTCACATTCAAAACAAAATAGACTAAGATCACGAGATTACAACTTCAACTTATTTTCTTCATTATTATTATTATTATTATTTCATATGAATATTTGGTAGCTATTACGATTTATTCGTAATTCCGACTAAACAAATTCCAACTTGACGAGGAATTACTGAACTATTTGGTGGATGGTGGAGAAAAAACTAAGAATTAATGGTACCCTTTCTAAAGGTGGTGCAGTATTTCAGCCTATCCTCACCTACACATGGTTACAGTGTTAATGTACCGTGTACACTTACACATGGTTACAGTGTTAATGTACTGTGTACACTTACACATGGTTACAGTGTTAATGTACTGTGTACACTTACACATGGTTACAGTGTTAATGTACTGTGTACACTTACACATGGTTACAGTGTTAATGTACTGTGTACACTTACACATGGTTACAGTGTTAATGTACCGTGTACACTTACACATGGTTACAGTGTTAATGTACCATGTACACTTACACATGGTTACAGTGTTAATGTACCGTGTACACTTACACATGGTTACAGTGTTAATGTACCGTGTACACTTACACATGGTTACAGTGTTAATGTACCGTGTACACTTACACATGGTTACAGGGTGCAGCATACATTTGCTGCTGCTTTCAACATTTTAACTTGTCTGCAAACTGCACTATTCATGACTGTCATGCTGGCAGCTGCATTTAGTTAGTATTTTCCACCTTTTTATGCCTTGAAGTAATAATGTTTCTTAATTTATTGCAGAACCAACTCATCCGGGGGAGGCAAAAGAATCAAAAGAGGTATAACACTTTATATCAATTTAATTATAGCATAGTTTTGTAGAATGGCATCAATGAATAGTATAAATACAAAGGCAGAAAACCAAGTTGTGTTAGTGGAGATAAGGGAGATGCAGAGCATATAAAAATGTGATGAAAGGATAGAAAGGGTGGAGAATGGAACAAATTGAGAACCGAAGGTAATTAAAACTATGTAGATGTTCATGATTTAATAGAAATATACAAGGCAGCTTTGGGGGCCTAGGGTGTAAGTGAGAGTGTATATGTATGTGTGCATGGGTGAGTGTATGTATGTGTGTATAGGCGAGTGTATGTATGCCTTGTCGTGGCTACCCACCTTTAGGGGATAATAGCCTGGTATATAGGTAGATAGATAGATAAAAGGCATCAAGAAGTTTGTTTGAATAAATCGTTTTATAGCACCACCATATTCATTGCAATATTACTTAGCTAATAGAGTGAGGTTCAGACTGTTAGGTTGTATTCCCACTAGGCAACCAGTGGCCGCCAACAGTTTCCATGACTGTCTTTCCCTGTGTGAAAGGGCTGGGCACTTGCAGGCAACTAGTGTCCTCGTCCGTCATGATTGTCAGCATTGGTGTAGTTAGTCCTGGCCATTGGGGGTTAAACCCACCAATGTC
>JAPQNM010000008.1:307500-322500 GCA_029783475.1 Metacarcinus magister
TATCTTCTTGAACTCATTATATTTTTCTTTCTTTTCTCAAGTTCTTCACTTCATTACTGATTAAATCTTTTACTTCCTCTTTAATAGTTTGCTTTGCATCTCCTTCACTCCTCTTTATGTCCTTGTTTTCTCTGTTCAATATCTTAGTATTCTTTATCCTCTCTTCATGTATCTTCTTGAGGTTATCAATTTAATTCCTCAACTCAAGCTTTTCTTTACACCATTCCGTCAAATTTGATTCCCAAACATTCATTCATGTAATATTTTTTCAAACTGAATTTTTACATACACTCATCTCTTCCTCTATTCTTGTTTTGTCTCCTTCAGCATCAATTTTTTTGTAATCTTACCATTGTTTTAGCAATATCCACTTCCTGGTAAATTTTCTTCATTACATCCAAAATATAGAATAAATATTTACTTATCTTTCAGGTACCTCAAAAAACTTTTCAGATCTCTCTCACTACTCCCGCTACAAGATTGAGGTAAGTTAGTGCGCATGTGAATATTCATTGCCATTAAAGAGTTAAATAAGTATGAGAGGCTACCATTGACCTTCAAGTTGAGGCAGGTACATAACAGATGCTCTTGGATACAACAATCACTGTAATATATAAGTTACAGTAACACACTTAGGTACAGTGCTCCCTCCAATTTTGCGTTATCCAATTCTGCGATATGCCAATCTTACGACCGAGACCAATCTCCATCTTTGCAAGCCCAGGTACAGTAAAATGGTCATTTAAATTGATTTTCTTATGGATAATGATAATGGTTATGTTTTCTGTATTTTCTTTATTTTAGGATGTATAATTACATGTATTTGTGTACAAACAAGGGCAAAAATATGACCAAAATCACCATTAATTAATTAATCCAATTTTGTGAATTTGCCCAATGTCGAATGTCAACCAATTTCACGCAAAATTGGAGGGAGCATTGTACTGGTTTGTATTTGCTAAGGCACTTGTATATTAATCAGTGTGTGTGAGGACAAAGCACTGAGTAGGGTGTAGCCTGTGTGTCCTGCCCCAGGTGTCAACACTTGCCTGGGCCAAGGGTGTACTGAGACATCACTGCCTCACCACGGAGGTACTGTAACTGTACGCAACACTCAGGAAGAAACAATGAACTATGAGTAAATAATGACAAAGTAAACTGTTATGCTTGCTTTACTTTACTAGTGTTTGTACTTTGAATACTGATGAGTTGTATATAATGTTGAGTGTCACACATGGACACTGCCACTGCCACCCACCACAAACATTGGGTTTTAGTATTATTATAATCCACAAGTATTCTTTTTCTAGAATAAAAATTTAGTTCCTGTCTCATTATACATAAGACTAGACAATCATATTACTGGATGAAGGGAAAATAATTTTCATCACAGGCGAGGTTGTTGAATGTAACTCAAGGACAAGCATCCATTGCACTCCCATTGACCAAACCATGTCATAACACACACACACGCTCTCTCTCTCTCTCTCTCTCTCTCTCTCTCTCTCTCTCTCTCTCTCTCTCTCTCTCTCTCTCTCTCTCTCTCTCTCTCTCTCTCTCTCTCTCTCTCTCTCTCTGATCTTGTGAGTTGGTATTTCATACTTGTATATAATGAAGACTTTTAACACTGATACAGACTGCAAACATTACCTTCCTAAAAGATTTCCTTTGATGCAGCCTTGGCTGAGAACAATTCTTTTGCTAATGAATTGTGCTGCACAAAATGAAGATTTAAATATGTACATTCAAAGTCCTCGTATATCAGGGACATTAATACTACGTATAGTGATGATATATGGTAGTGAAACGTTAAAAAAAAATATTAAATAAAATAAACGGGAGGTGATTCCTGCTGATTTGATGGCAAAATTATGAAGGATTTTGATGTGGTGTATTTGTGTTTATAAAGGTTAAGAGAAGGAAATTATCTTTGATGAGTGAAGATGACAAGGTAATGGAACTAGGAAAAGGCAGAAGACACTCTTAAAAGAACTGAGCAACATGTCTGAGAGAGGACAAGCTGTTGGATGTTGTGTGTGACTGTGTTAACTGAAGTGATTCTGTTTTTCCCTTAATGCTGTTCCTGTATGCTGCTCCGCCACTTCATGAAGGTTTCTGCTTGCATTAAGCTGGAGGACAATAATTATTGTCCACGTGGTATGGAAAAATGTCAACTGTGCTCAACATCTCCAGCCAAGATTGTGGAGACTACAGCCAAGAAAGGTGTTTATTTATCTAGTTGTATTTACTTAGTTGTAGTATACAGGGCCTGAGCTACATTCGTGTGATCTTGTCTCTGTATCTTTATTTGTACAATTTTTCTATCAGCTGTTGTACAATTTTTGCCATTATCACCTCTTCCTTCAGTCCATTCCAAGTATCTATATTTCTGTGGGGAAAACTGTATTTTTTTGTATCGTTCAAGCAAATTCCTTTTTGGAATTTTTCCTTGTGTCCCCTCAAATATCTAGCCTCTCCTTTTCTTTTCATTATCAATATTTTGCATCTGTTTCCTCCAGGTTGTTCATCTATTTGTATATTGTAATTAAGTCTCATCTTTCTCTTCTTTTTGTTAGTGTTGATAGATGCATTCCTTTTAATCTTCCTCATGTCAGGTCTTCCAAATCTGGCAACATCTTAGTTGATATTCTCTGTATTCTTTGCAATTTTAACACATGCATTTTTTTTGTGCGAAGACCATATTACTTTTGCATATTGCAGTTTTGGTCTGATCATTGTATAGTTATAATTTTTCTCATCATATCTTTATCTAGGAAATGAAAAGCCATCCATATATTTCTTAGCATCATGACTGTGTCACTAAATATTGTATCGATATGTTTCTCTGATCATAAGTTGTCCTGTATTACCACACACATCTTTTGCTATTGATATAATATTTTGTCCTAACTTATACTACGTCCATGATGGTCTCATTCCACTCTTTCCCATTTCCAATTCATGGTATTTTTTGCATTGAATTCCATTTCCCATGTGTTGTTTATGTCATTCTGTAACTCCTCGCAATCCTTGTGGCTGCTTTTCTTCCTTAGTAATAAAAGCATAATCTGTAAGCAGGTT
Organism: Metacarcinus magister; assembly: GCA_029783475.1. Lineage (NCBI taxonomy): Eukaryota > Metazoa > Arthropoda > Malacostraca > Decapoda > Cancridae > Metacarcinus > Metacarcinus magister. The sequence goes on from JAPQNM010000008.1 coordinate 310,582, forward strand.
TATGTAACTGTTTGCTCCTTATGATGACATTCACTGTGGCTTATTTTGGATGATTTTCCATCCAACTAATGTGCATCATTAACAGTATGTAATGTTTACATCTCAGATACATAAATAGCATATGCATGTTTTAGATAATGCCAACAGGGTGATGAATTTGAATGTAGAAGATATCAAGAAGTCCACTGTTAAAGTGAGCTGGTCGTCTCCCTTGTCCCCTAATGGACAAGTTCTTGCATACAAAGTGTCCATCTTGAATGCCACAGTAGGTAACAGTTTATAATATCTTGTCACACATCAAAGTTATATTTTATTCATAATTCAAGAATTATTAAAGAACAAATTATCATGCATATAATAAATGAGACATTTTCAGGAAACTGAAGACAATTGTACATTTATTTTGTCTTTTTTTTATTTTATGTTGTAGCGTTGTATGTCATTATGTAACTCCAATAAAAGTCAAGACAAGTATCAATTGGACATGGACAACCTGACCCTGAGCCCCGCCACCAAGTACCAGATAACAGTAAAGGCGTATACAACAGCTCCTTGGGATACATATGATATTGCAGCCACAACAACCTTCACTTCAATGGTTAGTACTTGCCAGCATATTACTTGTATACAGTCTACAACCTGGTAATGACACCTACAAACACTACCAAAACACAACACACAGATGGTAAGGGTCTGGTGACAAGCGGGATTTTTTTTACGTGTTTTTGTTGTCCCTTAGCCAGTACTCTTTTAATGAAGAAGAAAAAAAGTCTCCCTGAACCCTAAATGCCTTGTCTTGGTTACCCTTTTTTTTGGATACAAGCCAGGTATATAGATACTAGGTAGATTTTCTTTTATAGTATTTCACACATGAAGTCACTTTTAGCTTAGCATTAGATGTAATTGTTTTTTCTCTTCTCTTCTCTCTCTCCAATGCAGGCTGAAGATGCAAAAGATAATGGACAGATGCTGGTGATAATTGTTGTGTTTCTGCTTCTGGTAATAATGTGTGGCATCTTTGTGTTCAGGAGAACTCGACCCCATAAGCTGCCTGTCGACAAAGACATTGAACCAGGTAGGTGTAGGCAGTGTACAAGGAACTGTTAACCTTTAACTGCTGTACATGAAAACAGTTGGAGGTCTCTTACAGGTCATGGAAAACAGATTTTTTAAGTAATAGAAAGACATACAGGATTATATTTGTGATAAGTGATGTGATGTATTGCATTCTTTAGAGAGTTGTTTGCAGTACATACGTATAACCCGAGATTTCTGGTAATTATGTTGTGGGAAAACATTGCAGTAATTGAAATTGTATGATTTTAATTTAATTTTCCCATCCCATTAACTTCACCTGTGAAAAATAAGATACATTTTAACATCCTAATCATTGTAAAAAAAAAAAGGAGTATATAGTGAATTTGCAAATAACAAAGCAAATTTTGGGATCAAAACAATATACGTACCAGGAAGTCAAATATTTAACAAATCTACTGTTATGTATATTTTCAGTTTCAGATTCCAGTATTATACCCACACAATACCTGGTGGACCCAGATAGTCTAACGCTGGAGGATGGTCTCCCACCGCTGGGAAGAGGAAATTTTGGAGTTGTGTTCAAGGGCCATCTGCAGCTTGGCTTTGAAAGGGTTCCTGTGGCAGTGAAGCAGGCCATCAACCGGCCCTCACAGAATGATATGCTGCTGGAGGCCAGGATGATGCTGTGAGTATTTATGTTTGTTTTTATACAGATCTGTCTTTTTATTTATTCATATATTTATCTTTTCATCATTACGCTTTTATTATGCTGATATTCTAATCAGCCTGTGACAATCACCTTGGAGATTGGTGGATTCATTCCATAGTGTGTATGTGAGAAGGAAGCTAAGAATGAATGTTGGGAAAAATCAGGTGATAGTTCTCGAGAGGAAAGTGTAAGGGAGTTTTAAGGAGAGAGAGAGAATGAAAAAATTGAAGCAGTGAAGAATTTTGGGATAATGTTATGCAAACAGGAAAATATGAGGGAATTGTGAAAGGTTGGAGTGTTATAAGATCACTTGAAAGGGTTTGAAAGGCAGGAATGTTTTTCCATGGAGGTAAAGAGAAGCTTAAGAAATATTATTTTCCTGTCAATACTAATGTATGGATCAGAAAGTGATATAGAATAGGACACGGCAGTCAAGAGTGCATAGTGAGGAAATAAATTTTATCTGAGAGGGACATATTGAGTAACAGGATGGGAGGACGAGAGCAGTGAAAGCGTGTATGAAAAATGTGACATGGGAACTTGTGAAAATTAAGTGAAGTAAGGTTTGATGGAATAGGTGAAAAGAAGTGTTTTGTAGTGGCTTGGCGACATTGAAAGATTTTTCTTTTTTTTCAACAAAAATAAAGAGTGGAGAGCTTATGAAAAAGGTAATATCATGAGTCTTAGTAGGAGAGGAAATGTTCTCAGAAGATGGAAGGACAGAGTTAAGGAATACATGATTAAAGGAAGTGTTAGTAGAGGGAAAGACTTCAACAAGCAAAGAGGCAGTTTTTGGCTAGGGAGAGATGATGGCTCTTCTCCCACTGCCACTCCTTCGGGTATTGCTCCTGAAGGGAATATAGTGTATAACATCAGAGAATATAGAATTATAAATAGATCGTCTATAGAAATCCACTGTGTCAGTTACTTTGATATACTCTTGCTGATTATGTTTTTAACAAATGTAATTGCAAGATTTGGAATATTAGGTAAGGCAATCCTTTATTAGCTCATTAAAGTCCTGTCCTATTAAACTTACTCTGTTACTTAGTACAATAATATATCATGACTAGTTTGTAAGACTTTTTTTTTAGTACTAACCACATTACAGATGTTATTTTTATTCACATTTAAGGGAGCTGAAATCGTGCCATATAGTGCAAGCGTATGGAGTGATTATTAAGCCCAATCACACCTACCTGGTGATGGAGTACATGAGCAAAGGAGACTTGCTCAATTACCTGAGGCAGCAGCAGATGATCATGGAAACGGATGTGAGTATGTGGCAGCGGATGCTTATGTGTTACACTCTATAAATACACACTTGTTTCATGCACTCCATCCCATAGTGAGGCGCAGCTTGGGTGTGTTAGTGTCCAGGCATCTCTATGGATACTGAATGTGATATTCATGGATCTCCATTTTGTAAGTTTTTATTTTCCACTGGTCCAAGAAGTATCCCAGTGGACAGTGGGACACCATTAGTGACTAGCCTCCATTGGACACAATTAGTAACTGAGAGAGAGAGAGAGAGAGAGAGAGAGAGAGAGAGAGAGAGAGAGAGAGAGAGAGAGAGAGAGAGAGAGAGAGAGAGAGGAGAGAGAGAGAGAGAGAGAGAGAGAGAGAGAGAGAAGAATGGTGTATGGTGGGGATGAGAGAGGACTGATGAGGTAGGTAGGTACATATATGAGCAGGAACAAGTGGAGGTGATTCTGCTCTGGTCACCTCCACAAGGGTGTTCTAAGGAAAAAGTGTATTTACCTATGTATATTGAGGTAGTACTTGGTTTTGATATACGGGAATTGAGATATATTCGTGGGGTCCCGTCTCCATGTCTCGTGTGGCCAAACCTCATTTCAAATTGAGTTATACTTTTGGATTGGACTATCTCATGGTCTGGAGTCTTCATAGATTGACACATCTCTGCCGGAAGTTATGTTTCTTGATGTCCTACGAGCTGCTTACCTTCTTCACTTTCTTACCATTGTCTTCTTGTTATTTTGTCATCCCATATGAATGCGTCTTTTCTGTTTATTGGTCTTGTCCCAACATTTGTCTGCACACTGCAATCATGTCTCCTCTTTTTCCTCTTTATTCTAAGGAAGGTAACTATCTTTTTGTGTCTCCCTGTATCACAGGTCTGACAAACTTGGGACCATCATTGTAACTGTTCTATATCTTTTCTAACTTCTTTATGATTTTCTTTTTTATGTGGGACCACACAACTGCCGCATATTCCAACGTGGGACGAATTAAAGCCACTACTCCCTTCCTCATCATGTCTTCATTCAAATAATGAAGTGAGACTCTTATATTGGTTCACAATCTATAAATAGATAGATGCATAGACAGACTTTTTATTCCATACTTGTCTCAAGGACAATTAAAAACCGGTGGTAATAATGAAATATGTAACCTATTAAACCACTAACTTTCCAGTGGTGTTTTAAATTTATATATATATATATATATATATATATATATATATATATATATATATATATAAAACATTCAATCTAAAATTCTTATGGTTTTCCTTAAAAAAAACTTGCTATAAAGGCACAAGTTAATCAACAGTTACGGTCTGCCGCTGCTGCTTTCAAATTGATATAATCTGTTGCTTACAGAGGCTACAGTAGAAAACCTGGATTTTTATTTTATTTAATATTTTATTAATATATATTTTTCTACAGGATGTGTAGGTCGTAGTGATAAGAATTAAATGTGTTCTGTGCTCAGAAAATCAAAGGATGCCGATGCAAAGTCACTGGAAATGTTGTAGATAGTTTAACCTTGAGAAGTAAATGAATACATCACCTTTGCAATACTCTACAATGTGCTGTGTGTTATGCAGGGAGAAATTATTATTTTTAGCATTGATGTGGCTTTGAAAGTTTGTGTGAAGCCTTCCTATGTCATAAGATTCTTCCAAGTTAATCTTATATGAATATTTATAAAGATTATTGTCATAGAAAATAGTAGCAAAATCAACTAAGAATAAGGATTTATAATTTTTGTGGCTTTTATTCCACTTGAGATTGTGCTAATTGTATTGTATTCTAATTGTATTAATTGTGAATTATATATTTGTAAACAATGAGAGATCAATCAGTAAAGCATAACTTAACATTGCTAGCTGTTTCATCGAGTAATATTTTGTTTTATTAATTTTTATTTTATTTTTTATATAACATTAAAAGGGTACTGGCTAAGGGACAACAAAAAACGTTTTAAAATATCCTGCTTGTCGCCAGACCAGTGAAGAGAAAACTTGTTACTTTGCAGAAAGTGTGTTACATGGCACTCCAGATTGCTGATGGCATGGCATACTTGGCCAGCAGGAACTATGTCCACAGGGACCTTGCTGCCCGCAACTGTCTCCTCAATGACGCTATGAATATAAAGATATCTGACTTTGGCATGACAAGGATAACAAAAGAGAATTACTACTATGTTTGTAAGTTTAGTTTGCATTGAATGTATCTGTAATATAAACATGAACAGTGTTATGGTGTGGCAGATAAATGTCAAAGTTATTCAGTAAAAGAAAGAGATTAGTAGAAATGTTTAGTCATATTACAAGTGGTCTAATTGATGTGATTCATGTCAAAGAAAAAAAAATTTGACAAACTAAAAAGAAAAAATTATTGAAGATACAGTCCTCCTCTTGCTACATGAAAAAGATCATTTGAAACAGACCCTCCTCTCATTTGGCAAGTTCAGAATGTTAAAAAATTGCATTTATTAGCAGGATTAGTATCCAAAGAAGCATATACTAATTTGCATGTGCATCCCAACAGTCACCAAATTCCATCAATCTTTTAATCTGCCTAGCAATGAGTGGTTTTGTTTGTGGCAGAACCCTCACTCAGTGATCAGCCATTTCAATAAGAACTACTAAAACTCCATAGAAAAGGCATGATGAAATTGTGTTTGTGCTGCAAGTTCTCATGGCTGTAATGCAATGGTGATCAGGAGACTGAATGGAAAGTACAGTATATCCTTCACTTTGACTGGCTATTGTGGTGTAGACTTTTCACAACCATTCACAATAATGTTTTTAAAATGCCTTAGTCAGTTAGAATGTCACCAAATGATCACCAGTGTGTGCCATCATTACAACTAGTGATGCTGCCATTAAGATGAGTGGTTAGCCAGCTAGTAAGAGACTGGAAGTTGGTTTTCAGTGAAGAGGAGATACATCTGAGGGAAAAATTATCATGTGCTCATTTTTCTTTTTCTCTCCTCTTCAGTACACTCACAGCACGTCCCAGTGAGGTGGATTGCGCCCGAGTGCTTCAACTTGCAGAGGTTCACCACACACAGTGATGTATGGAGCTACGGAATTGTCCTTTGGGAAATTCTTACTAATGGCAAAACACCATATGAAGTGAGCCATGTTTTCCTTTCATGCTTAATAAATGACTCCTTTGTAACCCTAAACCAACCATTCATGTTATACTGTGGAGAGTGAGAGTGGCAATACTGGTAACCTTTCTTTCATAGTACTAGCAAACCTGTTCTAACATTCAGGTGGATTTAACGGTTACTCACTTGTACATCACTATCATCATTATCATCACCATCACCATTATCACATTATCATCATCATTATCATCATTGCCTGTTATCTGTGAGGACAAAAAGTAAATAAGTGGGACAGTACTTGAAGATTTAGTGTAAATAACTTGAAAGGTGAAGAGTTTATGATAAATGTGACTTTATACAGAGGATTGATCCAGGTTCCCCTATTTTTATAATAGTACAGTACTAGCAAAAGCATTATCATTTGACTACAACTCTACTACCTTGAAAACTGTTGTATGCATTAAGATTTGGTCTTGATTCCCAACAGTCTGGAAAATTCAAAGGAAAAGTTGAGGAGGTGGAGAGGTGTGGAATCCAAAAACTTGCGAGTAAATGGAAGTACAATGAACGTGATGATGAGCATTGTAATAAAGCATTGTGTTAGGGAAAATGTGTTGCCATGTGCAGCATACAAGAAAGGTGTGCATGGCTTGTAGTTTCCTCATATGTATTATAATTATAGTTGTGCTGGCAAATTGTTCACTGGTTCCGTACTAACTACTTTTCCACCCCACAGGACCTAAGAAGTAATAATGAGGTGAGGAGGAAAGTGAGCAATGGTCTTACCCTCAAGAACAATGTGCGTAACCTCACTGAAGTGTGGCTTGCAGACTTAATATGCAAGTGTTGGGAATCTGAGGATCATGACCGACCCTCATTTGTTAACATAATAAGCATCTTACTCTCCCATGCCTCACCACACTCCATACAACGGTTCCGGTAAGCTAAGTGCTCTTGTAATTACTTATTTAGTTACTATTCACTTGATTTCACTTAACTATTGTTGGAGATTTTGCTGTCATTTATGAGCAGTAATGATATATGAGTTGAAAGAAAAACCTAATAGATTTGAAAATAAAGAGATATAAAGAACAAATTAATAATATAAAGGATATACTGAAATAGTTAAATGATGATGAGAAAACTAAATTTGTAAAGGAAGGTAAGGAAGTCATGAGGTTAGATCCACACAGAAGGAGATGCTAGACTGCAATGATCTTATCGAGGATATTCTCTCTCTCTCTCTCTCTCTCTCTCTCTCTCTCTCTCTCTCTCTCTCTCTCTCTCTCTCTCTCTCTCTCTCTCTCTCTCTCTCTCTCTCTCCCTCTCTCCCTCAAATGCAAGAAAGACTAAACTTCAGTTTCATTTTCCTCATCTACTTCCTCACCACTTGCAATGCTCACATCATATTCTTTCTTGTACTTTTTCCACAGTGAAAGTGTCTTTTTTTCTGATCAGAGGACGGTCAACCCCTAACTGACGGGTGATGTAATAGAATGGAGGATGCATAAACATTAATCAGGTTTTAGAAATTATAATTTCTAAAACCTGATTAAATGTTTATGCACCAATATCTACCTGATTACTATAGTAATCAGGATAGGACACGTGGAAATGGATACAAGCTAGAAAAACTTAGATTCAGGACAGACCTAGGTAGATATTGGTTCACTAACAGAGTGGTGAACGATTGGAATAGGCTGGGTAGACACGTAGTAAGTGCTGAGTCAATAAGTAGCTTTAAAAAACTGTTGGATGAGAGTATGGTTAGGGATGACAGGTAGGATGGCTAAATATTGGATTATTCCAAGGGTGGGAGACAAGGAACTGCCTCGTGTAGGTCATCAACTGGCCTCTTGCAGTCTCCTCAATTATTATATTCTTATGTTCTTATATACTGTATGCACCAACACAATTCCCGCCTTAAATCACCTTAAATTATGTTCTGAACATAGGTTGACAACATTTACAAAGCTGGGAACACATTTAGTATGATTTTCCGCAGCACACTTGTCTAGTTTACCTTTGCTGATCATTGGAATTATGAAGCCTCGTCTCCAGTGTTCCATTGATGAGATCTGAATATATTTAAATAATGCTTTGTTTCATCCCGTTCTTTTCATCCTCTTCATCGCTGGTTAATCTATCCTACACTTACAGACCTGAATCATTTTACCACCAATCAAGGGGCCACTAAGAGAAGGGAGACCTCATCACCAATACTTAGAAGGAGGATGATGGCTCTACAGATATTACCGTTCTGCACTTCACCTGCCAACACCTCAGTCAGCCTCTGCCTCTCCAGTCTCCCTTCCTTGACCAAGAGAATCAGCCGCAATGAGAATCTTCCAACACTCATCTGAAAAGGACTTCTTTTTTTAAGATATTGAAAGAAAGCTTCCCTGCAATCCATGATAGGAGTAAGGAAGAGCTCAAATGTTTTAGACATCTTTTTTTTATGGTCACTACTTTTCAGAACAGTTCAAGAGTGTGCTGGCATGAAAATTATTATTATATCCAAGCAATTTGTATTTCGTCCAACCTATTATAGAACCGTCATGTACGAACTATCTCGGGCAACCATTATGTACAGTTTTGTATGTACAGAATCACAACAATGTCTTGTACTGCTCATGACTCTTTAACCTCAAAGATGTTTGTATGATGTTTTTTCTATCATTGTACTAAAATAACAGTTTCCTACAACTACTGATGTACATTAAGTGAAAACCCATATTTTTTTAATTTTGCTATGGTAGCATTAACTTTTAGAGCTTAATGCAGTAAAACCCTGCTAATTCAGACCTAAAAGAAGGGGAAAATCCTTAAAAAACAATTTATTGCAAGCCAAATCAACCCTAACTTATAGTGTAATATTTGTATTAGCTCCAGTAAATACAAAAAGTTAGCAGGGTTTACTGTGTAAATACAATGGTACAAATGAACACTAACATTGGGTGTTTAGCATTATAAGAATATAATGTTCTCAATGAAGGCTAATAAGCAAGACAAATCATATGTGTCTATCTAGGAATAATAGTAGTCTAGACATGTGTATATTTATATAACTTTTGGGAAAAGAGAAAAGTAGTCAACAAAGGATGAACATTATAATAAGTAAATAAATTAAGGGTCCCTCAGTTGCTGAAGGAAAGTAAAATAAAATAAAGAATGGACTGAAATGTGTAATGTTATCAGTATTAAAGGAGGTTAAAGGAATGAGGTTCCTGATTAGAAAATAAGTCAAAAGTTCATGGATTCATTGGGGAGTAACGGTTGCCAAACGCACAACAGAGTGATGTGACTGCATGAGGAACGTGTGAGTTTGATCGTTATGGGAGTAAAGAAAACCCACATAAAAGGTTGTAGAGTGATGGATTGCATGATGGGAAATAAAGCGTGGGAGGGAATGGAAGGAGGAGTGGTGTGGCGTGGAGTAGATTAGGAAAACAAGGGAAGGAGTAAGGAAGGGTGTGGTCTCCTAATGTTTCCTAGAGTATGGCAAGACATAGAAGCACATGGATGGAAGGGTTCTAGGATAGTGTGGGTATTTAGGAAGGTAGGAATAGTAAAATATGCATTGGTCTGTATGTTTTCACCCGTAAATGCGAGAATCAGAAAGGAGAGAGGAGATGAAGTTCTGGAATAATGTGAATGTGTCTAATGGAGATTGGAAGAGGGATTGGATAGTGTTAATTGGAGATATAAATGGAAAGGTTGGAAATCGTGAGGCAGTAAGTGTGGTGGGGAGGTAGGGAGTGGATGGAGTGAATGAAAATGGTGAGTAACTGGTGGGTACACATGCAGAAAGGAGGTTGTTCTTAGCAAACTTCTTTTTCAGTATAAAATGGTCTACAGCTACACATGGAGAACTCTTCGTTCCCAAGCCCATTGTTGCTGTGGAGAGGTTTCGGGAACAGATTGTGGCGCAATGCTGTGGAGACCGTTTGGCTACCTCTACACCCTCGGACTTCATATATTATACAATCCTTGCTCTGGTCCAACCATTTTTTGCTTGACCTTTTTCTTTTTGTCTAGCTTTGTTTATTCTTGTTTCATATGTCTTCTTGCTTATTTCCCACTGTGAGAGCCGTGCTGAAAGGCAAAAGGTGGCGGCACACTAGGTATTTTTCAATACAATGGAGCCATTTAGAGAGAAACAAATATTGCACAATCAAATTGAGTCAATAATATTGATCGTGTGGGGGGCGCCCCCCACACGATCAATATTATTGACTCAATTTGATTGTGCAATATTTGTCTCTAAATGGCTCCATATTATTGCTCAATATCGTCAGTCATGTGAAGGATTTCAGAGAGAGAGCATGCAAACCGTGAAGGCGTTTCTTGATCTACTAGATAGTGCATCTCATAAAAATACCATGATGTTGAATGATAAACGTCATCTGAAGGGCCTGAGGGTGCTATGGGCACGGTAAACCCTCCCTTTTTCATTGCTCTTACTTCCCCTACTTACATTCCGCTTATCATGGTCAATTATGAAAGTTCAAAATCAGCAGGTGCATTGGGGAAAATTATTAGAACTACAGCAAGTATGCATGGAGACAAATATGTAGACGTTGACAAAGTCTATCAAATGGTGCAATAATCTTTCCAATATCTAATAACTTTGGAGATAATGAAGAAAGTAATGTTTTTTGAAAAAGAATAAATGAAATTTTTTCAGAAATACATGCTGGAGAGACTTGGACTACGTTAGGTGATGTGAGAAAACCGTTTCCCCTATACAAACTAATGCTTATACATGGGTTCATGTCAATATTGGTCAAAATTCTAGATTCAAGAAAACTGGTTCAACATAGCTTGTTATTGCCTATTGAAGATGTACAACTTTAATTCATATGCTTTTTCACGTTTCAGTGACGGAAATATTTATATTATTTTTTGGGCCAAGAAAAGTCGACCAGAAAAAACATTTGATGCCATTTTACGGCACAATTATTTGTCCTAGAGCAAATATACATGGAAACAAATCTGTAGAGTTTGACAAGGTCTATCAGATGGTGCAATAATCTTTCCAATATCTTTAATAGCTTTGGAGACAATGAGGAAGAAAGTAATGTTTTTTTAAAAAGAATAAGTGACATTTTTTCGATATTTACATTCCATTGTCATTGTACTATAATTCAATAGAACGGGCGTTTTCTGCTCCCTTTTTATTACTCAAAACATTTTTTACATAAACCTCATACTTTTCGAGTTATTTAATAAAAGTGTCCCGAACAGGTTTTGTTAACACATATGCGAGAGACATGCTGGAGTATATTTTACCTTGATATCTTGTCTCCCCTCGCCCTAATATACACTATCGTCAGTAGTCCCAGCATATATATATATATATATATATATATATATATATATATATATATATATATATATATATATTGTTACGATGGGGGATATTGGCGCGAATGTTTCGCGGGTTTTTGGAAGAAGACGCGGGATTTGTAGCGTCTTGTTCAGGGAAAGGCGTGGTGTTGTTGTACATAGAAGGTTAAGGATATTCAGTAAACAGGAAAAGGACATTGAGTGCTGTGATTTTCCTCGCCCTGTCCCCGAGTGCCCAGAAGGTTATAGTGTGTCACCTCGCAGTCCACCGATACATGCACGGATCCATAGAGCGAGAAGGGAGCCTCTGTCGCTCACATCACCCACCCAGCTCAGGAATCAGTAGCCGAGTTGCCGTGGTGCAGTGACAAGGGGTGCGGTGGTAGTGAGGTAAGGCAAGATAGCAGCCCCTTCTTTCTCATTACGTAACAATGGTGTCAGAAGTGAAGATAAGG
>JAPQNM010000008.1:327500-367500 GCA_029783475.1 Metacarcinus magister
CCCAACAAGCCTGGGGACCTGTAGGAATGCGGGGTTCTTGGGGGGGCGTGGGAATACGAAATAGTGATTTATGCTAAAAACAAAAACATGATATCTTCTAAATTAACCTAACCTTAATTAACCGTAAATCTGTATAATTACTGCTCGTCCCCTATCTTCCTATCGCCAACAAGCTTGGGAACAACTTGGAAGCGGGGTTTCAGGGTGGGGGAAGCAAATATAGGACATTTATGGCACTCAAGAAAAATCTGAGGTGAAAACATCAGTATGTAATTGCTCTGTCTCTCTCTCACACACACACACACACACACACACACACACACACTGTAAATGCACAGTGTGTGTAATTGTACCTTTATAAGGGTATCTTGAATATATCTGTTACTTCCCCAGTGCTTCCCTTGACCAAGGTTGTAGTTAGTGTCAACAGGCATCATAAAGGGTTATTAAAACACAACTCAGTACGTGGTGGATAGCCATGGCTGTGTGGCTGTGCTGCTCATTTTCTTTCCTCTGACAAAACTTCAGAAAGTGTTGCCATATATCATGTCTGTCTGTATTTCTCTTATTTTGCTTCTTTATCTTCACTTTTTCCTAAAGCTTTTTCTGTGACCCACAGATGTGCCTCAGGAGAGGGAGGTCAACTGTCCCATATGCTTTGAACAGTTTAGTGATACTCATGCACCAAGAACCGTGCGTTGCGGCCACACCATCTGCACCCCGTGCCTGGAAACCATCCTGCTCAGGCCTGCTGGTGACCGCAACTGTCCTGAATGTAGACGTCCCCTCAAGGTGGGCAAGGGAAGGTGGTACTTGGAGGATGGGGAACATGGGTGAAGATGGTGATGTGATGGTCAGGCAAAGCTGAATTTTCAGATAAACTATGTACAAGAATAACCAAGAAAGACAGTGTTTCATAATTAAGTTTTAATGTATTACCTCCGGACAGGAATCTGAAAGGTACATAATATCACCTTTATCTTTGGGGCTCAACACAAATCACTGACACCACTCTAACACCAACACTAATTTCTTTGTTATGATGCAGTGGCGATGTGTTCAATGTGATGTTTTCATAGAAATAATATGTTGTGTGGGAGAGTTATAGAATACAAGGAGGAAATGTAAGGACAAGAATAAATGTAGATTCTCACGTGACCATCTCCTGTGATGAGTTCATAGGAACAGTCATCAACTATAGGTCAGTTGAGATAGATGTGAGAACAAATTTCCTGGTGTAAATCTAGTAATTGTGTTGACATAGCTCAAGACCAGTATGATACTTGTATGCCTCATGACATGCTCTGCTGCAGTGATGATAATAATGGTGGTGATAACCCTCAGGTAACCGCTGTGGCACACATCCCTGTCTCTTACACCATCATGAGGCTGGCCCGGGCACTGGAGGAAACATGTGCTGCTGCTGCTGCAGGTGGGTGGGTGGCTTTTGTTATCACCACCGACACATGTGTTCTGCTAAGTGTTCTAGGGAGTTACTTGAGTTAACATTCACACACACACACACTATTATAATTTCTGTGCCATAATTTTGTCTGGACTAACGTAAGTGCCAGAACATCAGTTGCCGGTGAATTGTGTTTGTATTACTAGATAAAACACATACCTACGCATCCAATTTACCAGTAACTGATGCTCTGGCACTTCCGTAAGTCCAGACAAAATTTAATTACGGTATGTACCATTGATGTTTTATGTTGAAGTTTGCATATCAATTGACAAATATTCAACCAATCGAAAAATTCAGAAACTCATTATACCAGAATCCTCTACAGTCTGTGCTATAAGTTATCACACTGACCCTATGACACAGTAACTTCACATTAAATGTAAACTGTTGTTGCACACACTAGAAGGAGTGTAATGTGTTTGGCAGCGTGTACAGTACAGCTTCCTCCTCCTCCTCCCCCTCCCATACAACACACTGCCACCATTACTACTCCATCACTAGGGGTCATGAAGGAAGCAGAGTTTCACTTTTGTTTATATTTTCGGCCCTCATGTTGGTCTGTTTTTAAGTAGTGTTGCCCACTAGATATGAGTGGAAAGGGCACTGATTAAACTATTCACCTATCACAGATCTACATAAACAGGTTTTAGTAACAAAGAAATTTGTACTGAGAGGTGCTTGAAGACACTGTCCAGCAGCTTATACAAAAGTTGAAAACTGGCGGCAGCAAAGGCTTACACAAAACCATCTGGGAGGTTTTGTAAGGTATCTGAGAGGACAATAAAACTTGTGAGTAGGTAGCTGGAGGATAATTGCAGCCTTACAGGATGTCACCTTAAGGAAGGGAATCTTGATTTGTTAGCTGGTGTCTCCCTTCATACAGTCCATGGTAGTACTTTGATCCATGACCTTGTGTACTGCCAAAAAGAACCCTTTGATAAATGACTTACAGGGGGCCGGGTGGCCCTTTGGTACAGTGCTCACCTCGTCACCTAGATGTCACTTTCACTTGGTGAGAGGGGCAGCGCTCCCTTGTTAACTCTAGGTGACGCAAAGTGTTGTGGTATTGGTTCATGTCACCAACTCATTCATACACTCATGTCTCACCAACCCGATGCCTTCCTCCTTTCCTTATATCAGCGTTTCCCAACCTGGGGTGCTGAAATCAATTATAGGGGGTGCTGGGAAGTGATGCACACATGGCAGTAAAATATCACGTCCTAGCGAGGCGCGACCAGATGTGGTACACGTTCGGTACGTGTACGAGTTATGTATCTGACACGAGAGCGGTGAGACTCTGGGACCAGCGGCAGCCAGGCAGGAGCACTGCAGTTAATGAGTAGCAGTCTAGCAGTCCAACAAAACAGTACAGCTCCTACATATTTAAGTTTTGTCTGCATAACTGAGTCTATCTTCTGTTTCCAGTAATACTGGTAAGTCCATTGGAAAGTCTCTCTCTCTCTCTCTCTCTCTCTCTCTCTCTCTCTCTCTCTCTCTCCTCTCCTCTCTCTCTCCTCTCTCTCTCTTCCATGTGTGGTTTCATATTTTCATCTGTAAAAGAGGTGATGACGCTTGTTCAAACCTGCACCAATTTAACAGACCCAGAACAATTTTAACTTACTATCGTGAAGTTTTAAAATTTCATCTGTTTTTATTAAAAGCTATCATAAGTTAACATTACTTTAACTCACATCACTACCTACACCTCCCTAAAGTTTAATAGCACATGTTTTCTTCTGAGTCTGTTTCTTGGTTTTTAATGTGAAATATAAAAATTTCATTGTTGTTTTTTTGCTAAAATCCTCCTTGTATTCATTTATTTGCAGGTTTATGTGAATCTACCATGCCAAAGACACGCAAATGGAGTGATGAATATGTCAAATACGGTTTCACTGCACTCCTAGACGATAATGGAGGACCAGACCGGGCACAGTGTATGACCTGCCATTTCATCATTTGCAACTCAAATCTGAAGCCTGCTAGACTCCGGGAACACCAGTTGAAGCATCCAACCGCAGAAAATAAACAGTCTCTTGAGGCACTGCAAGCGAAGAGGGCTAGATATGACAAGAAAGGTACACTACCCCAACTTGGATTCAAACCAGTGCAGAAACCCCTTCTACAGGCTTCTTATGAAGTGGCATACCAGTGCATTAGGGTGAAGGCTTCGCATTCGGCTCTGGAAAATTTAGTTAAGCCATGCACCATTCAGATGGTTGAGTTGATTTTGGGAACAGAGGCAGCCAAGAAGATGAAGGATGTGCCTCTATCCAATAATGTCATCGGAGGAAGAGTTGTAGATATGAGTTGCGACATCTTGGACCAGATTGTAGAGGAGATTCAGCAAGTCCCACCCGTATTAGTCTGCAGTTGGATGAATCGACTGATGTGTCCAACATGAGTCAACTGATTGTGTATACCCGCTACATCAAAGATGGTGAAATTAAAGATGAATTCCTCTTCTGTGAGGCTTTGCAAACAACGACTAAAGCAGCAGATGTATTCTGACTCGTGGACGAATTTTTCCAGAAGCATCAGATCAAGTGGGAGAAGGTAGGATCAATCTGCACAGATGGAGCCCCAGCCATGCTGGGAAATAAATCTGGATTTGCTGCTCTAGTAAAGGAGAGGGTACCAGATATCACTACGAAGCACTGTTTACTCCACCGCCATGCCTTGGCGACAAAGACGTTGCCGTCTCATTTCAAAGAAGTTCTGTCCGTCTGTGTTAAAGTTGTCAATTACATCCGGGGACGTCCTTCAAACCACAGAGTGTTCAAGGTATTTTGTGAGGAGATAGGAAGTGAGCACCATGTGCTTCTCTTCCACACAGAAGTGCGGTGGCTCTCCCGTGGAAAAATACTGACACGTATTGCAGAGCTTACTGATGAGGTTGCAATATTTCTCCGAGAGAATAAGAGTGATTTCGCTGAAAATTTTGAGGATGAAATTTTCATCCTCTCCCTCTCCTACCTGGCAGACATTTTCAGTCATTTGAATGACCTCAACTTGTCCATGCAAGGCATGTTTGCTAATAATATTGATTGTACAGAGAAGGTGGAAGCCTTCAAGAAGAAACTATCACTGGAAGCGTCGAATCCAGAGAGGAAATGTTTTCCTACCCTGGATGAAAAACAGGGAGACAAGCCAATCAAGCCAATGCTTGTAGAAAATATTGTTGCTCACCTCTCACTCCTGGAGACCACTATGGCACAATACTTCCCCATGGATCATACATTTCCAGAATGGATACAGCAGCCCTTCTTGGCAGACATGGATGATGATGATGGATGACCTAAAGGAGGAGCTTATTGATCTGCAGGTGAACCAGGGTTGTCAGACAAAATTCCGTACGCTACCGCTGACAGGTTTCTGGTGTGATCAGTTGGCAGCATACCCTGGACTAACAAGGGCAGCGTTGGAAATTATCATCCCATTTCCAACTACCTACCTCTGTGAAAAGGCATTCTCCACCATGCTCCAAATCAAAACAACTGCCCGGAACCGCCTTCAAATGGGATTGCTTCATGATATGAGGGTGGCTCTGACTAACACCAAGCCTCGAATTGAGAAACTAGCTGCGCATAAGCAACAACAAAAATCACATTGATATATGTATCATTGATTACCCAGTTGTCCATATTTGACTTTTTCCATACTATTTTATTTTTTTAGGGTGTTCTTATTTCTTCTACAAACAATATTGTCAATTTGTTTCAGTTCTAAGGAATCAAGAAAATAAATCATCAAGCATTACACTTCACTTTCTTTTATCCTTCTAATAACAAGATATTAGTTAGGGGTGCTGGACTGCTTAGACATGACAACAGGGGGTGCTATGGTCGGAAAAGGTTGGGAAACGCTGCCTTATATAGACCCTTCCAACACTTAGCCGAGGCCTCCCACATGTACCCAACACTCCTTCCCTTTACAGCTGAGGCAGAGATAGAGGGAGTAGCTGAGGCAGGTGTACTTGGAGAAACATGCATCCACCACCACTATCCAGTCCTATGGTACTGCTCCAGCTGCGAGGCCTTCCAGTGCCGCTCGTGCCCCCACCATAGTGACTGTCCAGAGAGGATGAATGCAGGCGAGGCACTGGTGCACCTCAAGCAGGCACAGGTGGAGCAGTCTGAGCGTACAGTACTGGCACTGAACAAGCTCAAGTCAGGTATGGAGACACAGCGAGACAAGCTCAATGTGTCCATTGACCGCATGATGGAGGAAGTGAGGCAGCTGGAGACCAAGGTGAAGAAGGTGCAGCAGCAGGTGAGTGATAGCAAGGAAGGAAAAGTGCTTCACATTATAATCTTTATTGTGGGAGTCATTATGATCATCATTTAACAGTAAGTGTGTGTAATTATTATATGATACTATATTTTGAGGGTTCATGTAGGACCTCATTGTTGTGGTGACTCAAATTCAATCAATTAATCACTCGATATTTATATATAACTTTCATGTGATCAACAGAATTTTTATTTTTTTTAATTTTTTTTATTTTATTTTTTTTTCCGACAAGAGAATTTTTACAAAGACAAGTTGGGGGAAAATTACAAAAGGTAAATATTGTTTTTATGCCATAGACTTTTGCATGTTATAATGGACCTTGTGATATAACATGGTTGCATCCATTAGAATTAGAATTATTTTATCATCATGATGTCAAGAGATAACAGCATATTTGTAAGAGCATAGCAAGTTGGATGTACAATACTACTGGTGGAGATGGCTGAACAAGGGATGAGTTGAGGAACAGACTTGAGATTGAGAGAGTGGTGAGCAGGCCAGGCAGACTGCATTGGTTTGGTCATGTGAAGAGAAAAAGTGACAATGACTTGGTGGAATGAGTTCAATACTTTAAAGCAGAAGGTAGAGTGCCAGGGATTAGATCAAGTATAATGTATTGAAGAAGGACTTGAAAGCAAATGCTTTGATGGAAAAATTTCACATAACCTTGTAATTTTGATGCGGTGGCATCAGTTGACAAGGAGTAACACATGTAAACATGGAAACTGTCTTTTAAGGTGGTAAGTGTGATGACAACATTGCCACATCCATTATCAGTACTTGTGTTATTGTTAACACCATCAGCACCGGTACTGTCATCAATAACACCATTATCAAGGTTTTTATTACTTAACCAACATTTATCATATACATTGGGCCCACCGCTTACATCTTGTTAGTTTACACTAATTACCGCTTATTCAGTACCCTTAAATATTGTATGTTCATTTTCACATCAACTGAACTCACTTGATCAGAGAGGCATAGATTTTGGAGCCTAGCATCAGTCTTGCAGGGGTAGAGGCACCTCATATCTATTTCAGCCATCAGCTGATTGGGAGAGCATATAGCTTACACTTGGCACTCATCTGTTGGCAGTGTTAAGGAGAAAGCCTATTACCACCTGCACGAGACTGGCATTCATGTTACATGTTTAAACATTTTTCTTTAGAAAAGTTTCCAGATCTTCTCCCTTTCCATTCAGCCATATTACAATGGGTGATATGATGCCATTGGATGAAGTACAAGCTTGACACTTGAGAAAGTTAAGTGATTGGTTTGTCCATCATGACAGAAACAGTTTATGTCCCACATCCTTTCCCCCACAGGTGCTGGACGTGGAGGAGGCCGAGGCACAGGTGGTTGAGGCGTGCTCGGCTCGACGCATGACCCGGGCTCTGGCTAGGTCAGAGGACATTCACACACTGGCAAAGGTGTGGCTGGAGCACCAGGAAAGCAGACCCTCCTCACCAATTGATGAAGAACCCATCAACCTGGATGTGAGTGTGACCTTCATTATTTGTGCACACGGGTTTAAATCTTGACAAAATAGATTCAGGCTCATATTGCCCCATTTTGTTCCCATTTGTAAGATGGATGGATAGGGTGAAGGAGTGCATGCATGATAGAGGTGGAGGGGTTGAGCAAGCAAGGAAGGGTGTTTGGATAGGGGGAGGTGGAGGCTCTTCTGCCGCCGTGGCCATCACTTTGGGGGACATTCTGGAAGGGAATGAGGTGTCAGGAACTATAGATAGATTGTAAATTGTGGAGACCATTGATATTTTGTTTTGCTATGTATTTAAGTTTATTTGATGCTTCCTATCCATAGATCCTGCGAAAAAAGTTGCTTATCACCAAGGATGTGTATGCAGTGAAGGTGATCAAAGATAACGTGGAGATCTTTGCACCAATCACCATCTATTCTGATAAGATTCTGGTGCACAACTATTCCATAAAGGAACCACCACCTAATGCAACTCTAATATCGGTGAGTGAGTGTTAGGCAACTGTTGTGTTGACCTTTGTTTTGTGTTTTGCTGTTGTAGAACACATACATACATATATAGTAGTGAGTCTTACACTAGGCAAGAACACCATATATATATATTCCTTTACATGTATTCACACAGGGACACAGCATAGCCATGTCACAATTAGTAGAAAGGAGGAGTGTGTTCTTTGACATCCACGTGGACGGCCGCTTTGAAGGTCGTGTCATCATCATCTTGTTCAAATCAGCAAGTGTGAGCAAGTCCACCACCTTCATGGACCTGTGTACTAACAGCAGAGGCACCACCTACAAGGGCCTCAAGATGTGCCCGCTGAACCTCACACATGGTGATACTACCAGCAAGGTGGTGCAGGTATGGACGTTATGTTATGTTGACAGGTGTGTGGTTTGGTGGAGAGACGGCAGGTATGTGGTGTTAACAACATATTTACAGTGTGGTGAACAGGAAAACAGAACAGTCTTTTAATAACAAGTGAAACATTACATTAGGAAGTGTGTTCATTGATCAACAGTTTGCATCCAGGTTATACTCACTTGACTCCCCTCTCCCCCCATGGCTGCTTATGCCTCTTAGCCCCTGGAGTGTGGGCAGGAAAGTTGAGTTATGTTGCTTGGCTTGGTGGCTCAAGTTGCATTGTGTTATGGTAGTGAGTGTTAACTTGTGTTGGCTGATGCTCGCATACAGAGTGCCAATGGGGTGCCAGTGACAAATTATTGAAGATTTTACAGGAGATAATTGATATTTTTGAATGGGTGGTGTAAGCTAAGGAAGGATGGGTCGAGGCAGGTAAATGAAAATCAAACAACTGCTTAATTAGTGGAAGAAATTTGTTGATTAAAGAAAAGAATGTTTGTTGGAAACATTTTGCTGAAAAAGCATAAAAGGGGGCAAAGAAATATTATTAAGAATATCAAGAAAAGTTGCTAAACCATATATAGAGACTAAAAAGACATTTCAGAGAAAAGTTGGTCAGAAACAAAAAATCATCTGGTCATGATATGTTTCTCACAAAGTAGTACTTCTATATAGATTATCTAATATAGCTACAAAGTTGCTAAAATTTTTAATTGAATGGAAATATGTGGTGAGTATTGCAATGCAGTATGTTAAGAGAATGTTGCATCATGCTTCACCTTTGTCAACACTCCCACAGCTTGGCAGGGAGATCAGAAATGAACCTGACCATGACGTGCCAGTGCCAGTGCCAGGAAATGATAACTACTACCACCGCAACATCTACCCCGGCCTGGTGAGTGGCATCTCTGCAAACTACGAACCCAACAGTGACCAGATAGTAACCCTGCCTACAATGGCCAGCTTTGTGGTGCACCTCTACCACTTGAATGGTGCCAACAGTCCTGCTGGGTTTGGGAAGGTGTTGTCTGGCCTTGGGGTGCTGCGCTATGCCTGGGACAAACGAGACGCTGTGATTGGTGACTGTGGGGTTGTACTGCCTTTGTGTAATGTGTAGTACTAGTAGTGTGTGTGTATGAGTGAGAGTGAATGAAACTAGTTGTCAGCATCCTTTTATTTACTTATACTTTTTTAAGTCTGAATATTTCCTTTGTTTTTGCATATATGTAAGTGTGTTTATATATATATATATATATATATATATATATATATATATATATATATATATATATATATATATATATATACATATATATATCAGGCTGACATACCCGTAAAGGGGGTTAGCTGAGACAAGGCAGACCCACACACTCACACCCATGCATACATACACATCCACTGTCCTCACTTAGCCCCTAGAGTAGGCAAGACCTGTCTCTGCATCCACACTGCACAGTGGGTCACGCACTAAGAATCGAGGTGAGGGCCATCTCCACGTCAGGACATAACTGTAAAACCTGGTTTACCTCTGCCTCTTTACACACAGACTCTCTCCCTCCCCACTCCTGATCTGATCAGCAGATCACACTAGATGCATGGATGCATGGCCAACCTCTTCCAGCAGTTGTTAAAGTCATGTCATTACTCTTGCATTTATCACTACTCTCCATTCACCTCTATGGCTTACAGAAAGTATTCTGACAGCTGAGCATCTGTAAGCTTAGTATAATTTAGAAGCTCGGTACACAAATACAGTTCATAGTCTTATGAACATGACGCAGTTTTTTATGTGGATCATTTGAAATGATGGCGGACACCACTGATGCAAGTTGGAGTGCCATTCTACGTTGTCACTCTTCTTGCCCTCAAATGAATTTGGGACTTCACAGAGGACAACCCAGACATCTCACACTGACTTGAACTTAATTGAAAACTTTCTTTACCCTTCCCTCAGCCTTATTTGCATGACTGTCCTGACGCAGTGTTTGGTGAGGTGTACTTCTCTTCTCCTAGCGGGCCCTTGAGGCTAAGTGAGGAGTGTGTGTGCATTGGGGTGGGGGGGGGTATGCATGCCTTGTCTTGGCTACGCACCTTTAGGGGAATAACAACCTGGTATATAGATAGATAGACTTAATTTTAATCAGGCATTTGTAAAGGAGAGCTGTGTTGAATGTGCTGATACGGAAACATCCATTAGTGGTTGAACCCAAAAACCCAGATGCCTTACCGAGTCTGTTCCTTTAGGTCTAACTGTAAATATTATTGTTACAATAATTTCATCTTCATTCCATAAGTGGCATTGAATCTTTCAATGATGATGATAGGTGTTCATTGTTTAACCATTGAACATTATATACTTGAATATACAGGAGGTTTCTACAGCCTCGTACGCTTAGAGGTTCTACAATCTCGTATGTTGAGAATGTTGTAGTGTTGTTGAGGGTGATAGGATGGAATGGAGACACTGTTATGATGAGCAGTGAAAGGTGTGTCAGTGATGCAAAGCCTCATCACACCTTTGTTGTGTTGATGGGGAGGAAAGGTGAAGGGAAGCAGAGGTGCATCAGGCCAACACGCCTCACTGCTGCACAGATCATGTCTTCCCAAACACAGGCCAACAATTATACCTTGACAGAACAATGCTTGATTTCAAACATTCTTTTTTACTGGTAACAAATGTCAAAAGTCATTCATTACTATAATCTAAACACTTCTTTTCTTTTCTTTTTGAAAAATTTATTCAAAATCTCTTGAGTTCAGGAAGCCATTACTTAGTTTTTTGAGAGTGTGTGTGCATTCTCATTAATGAAACTAACTTTGCATGCTTGAAAAGGTTTGGGCTTAGACCATTAAAAGAAATTCAATATTCCGATGCCAAAGCCTTTCAAGCCACAGAAGTGTACTCATTACACGTTGGCCTGAACCATTAAGCTTCACCAAAGGTTGCTGCACACACGGACTCCCAGGGACAGGGAGTGGATGCAACACCTGCAATGCATTATTTTATTTTCCCTTCAGGTTATTGATTTATTTTCAATTTGCTTTTCTTGTTAGAAATTTTTTTTTTAAACAAGAATGAAATAGGACTTTTGCTTTGTGTTTTGTGGGAAGATATAAGTGTGGGGGAGGGGCTCCCAGGCCTAGCTGCCTATTTCATTGCCATTTTTTATTTGTAATATTACTCATATTCCACAAACCGAATTAATATATTTTTGTAGGCCAGTAATAACATATTTCAAAAGATGAAATTCCTAAAGTAATAAGTGCATAATGAGTTTGGTCAATCAAAGGTATTGGTTGGCTGCATCCTTACATTGTAATGAAGTAATGAATGCATGGTAGAAGCAGACTTACCAGGTCAGTTTATCTGTAAACATTGCTCATCATATAACATGAAACTAAATGTGTTCTCCACACAAGCACACAGTAAAGTACGAAAAGTGGTGTTTGTATTCTTAATAGTAAAAAGTGTTGAGTACAAATAATAATGTGGAGAATATTGTGCACTTGCTTTCTATAAGTAATGTTGCCTCTGAACCATGAGCCAAAGATGGCATCTTTGGAATAATGAAAGAAAAGGTTTGGGATCTGTTAATGGTTTTGAGGAAGAAACATGTAATTGTATATCATCTCAACGTTTCCAAATTCAAAAATCTTTCATGAAAAAAAGTTGTTATTCGGATAATATACTAAACTCAAAAAAGAGACCATTATTGTGTAAAGTTTGAAGTATAAAAAAAAAAAAAAAAAAAAGTGTTTTAAACCATTATATCAACCTTTTGAAAACACTTTTACTTCAAGCTTTGGGCAAATAATGAAAATGATTGATAGCTCTTGACACTATGAAGGTGCGTCCACATTGTCAAACACTGCTACCATATCATACTGGGTGGCAGGATGATATAGTAACAGTGTTTGACTGTGTGGATGCAGCTAAAGAGCTAAGTTTTTACAGCAAGTTTTCAATGCTGTTGTACAATAGAATGTTGATTTAATGCAAGTCATTTTCAGAATATACCTTCAAAGTATCACCAACAATGAAGCTCAATAACCTAACTGTTGAAAGTAAATAAATCTGTGACTTTGTCACATTTGGCATATTATAAAGAGGTAGTGCAACGGCACCACCGCTCATTTCTTACCATCCTTGATGTTGTGAGACTGACTCTACACATCAAACTTTGGGATTTTTGTTCAAAGCTTAAAAGATGTTACTTAATATCTGTCCTGGAATTTTTTCTTAATTCTTGGTGTATCTAAAAGTAAAAATCATGTTTGAAGTGTTCCCATCGCTCTGCCTTTGTTCCTTTTGGTTATCTTCTATGACCAGCAAAGAATAAAGAGATATGTTCTTACCACAATATCATGGAGCAGCTGCAACGGGACCTGCCGCAAATAATTGTCAGTTTAACCATCCAGGCTGTCTGCGCTACAGCATGACAGGCACCGTCAAGTAGGGAAGTGGGCTCACAATGTCCTTATACCTCAAAGATTGTGAAATACATATATGAAAATATATTAGATCCAGAAGGATCCCGATATGCATGGATTATTCTTCCATATCTTAAGCTACGTGTACTTGGATGTGTGTAACTGCCAATCATTCACTTATAAGGGAAAAAAATAAAAATTTGTCTTCAGAACTATCAACTTCTGCAAATATAATATTGTAATAGTGGTCCATGCAGATTGAAAGAAATCCAGTAAGTAGGTCATTTGTCTTCAGTGGTAATTGACTGGTTTTTTAAATGCCAAACTCAATGGTTTCATTGAACAACACTACAACTCAGTGTGAAATTACTGAAAGTGACTTGATATATATCTCGCATTAAATTAACATTCTACTGTATCAAAATATATATAACTGATAAAATAGATAAAAAAATACTTCAAATTATATGGAGAACTCAGATGACCAATACCCATGTGTATGTGTGTGTTTGTGTTTGTGTATGCCTTATCCAGTGCCATATTGTTGCATTCATGTAGGCATGTTCTTACCTTTTCCATGAATGTGAATAACATCCAGTTTCCTTTTAAGGCCAAGTACATTTGCATATCTGATGGTGTAACACGGTGGCTGGCTTACATATGTAGTAAAAGTGAGTAGCATTTAAGGGACACCAGAAACAGTGGCTGATTCACCTTCATCCGATGAGGTAGAACCATTTCTGCAGTTGGCTCTAATGGCACTAAGCTTGCATTTCCAGAACCTTTAAAAAAAACACTGGTCCACAATGACTACTTTGTTGAATGTCAACTCAAATACATGTGTACAGTTGCCATACAAGTCTATGAATGAGAGGCCTTAGAACAGTGAACTGAAGTGTGGAACTCTTGACTCTTATCAATAACATATGCTATTACTGGGCTTCCTATACACTGCATTAGCATGAGACGGGTAGTTCCGCAACACTTTCATCAAACATATGAGGTGACTACTATCAAACTTGCGGTGTCTGGCATGGCCTATCAAGGATGAAGTTGTCTTTGTACACCAGTAAATGTTCTTTTTTAAGGTTGATGCAAGTGTTCAGAATATTAGATCCATGGTTCCTGGTTACCCGAGTTCTCTGTAATTTGAAATTAAAAAAAAATATTAAAAAGAAAATGTTATATTGAAAGTTCAATATACGTATATTAAAAAAAATTAAAAAATTAAAAAAAAATTAAAAAAAAAGGAACATTTGAAATGGTACTTAGATACCATTAAACAAAAAAGTGTAAACTCCAAGGCCAGAAGCAATAGGTATGTTAATGCACTGGAATATACAGGCTTCTCAAAAGTCCAAATATTCCTTGCTTTTTCCCATGTGTGTGTGTGTAATGTTGTTGAGTTGATGTGTAGTTGAGTGAGCCTCCCCGTGGTGGTACAACCCTCCACCCTCACCCTCAACCATCCATCCACCCCGCCCACCAACACACATCTTTCACAAGCCTTGGAGTTTAACACATCACGGATATAATAAAGTTAACAGGAAGTTGTAAGGATGTTTCCTTGTATATAATGATGAAATGGTATTACAAGGATATTTTCTTTACATAACGTCATTATTATAATTATCATTACTGACTGGTGTTCATCCAAGGCTAGTTTCTTACACAAATTACTAGTAAGAAAGTGCCTTGTGCAGTAAAGGTAATGGTCATTATGGTAATGAAAATATATCCACAACAAACACTAAGTAATGGAAATAAATAATGGACAAAACAACAGAATATCCTGCATTTGTTGTCCATAAAATACTGTTCTTTAGATAACACAAATAACAACTGTAATTTGGCTCAAATTGGAATTGATGATGGAATAAATTTTTGCCTTAAATTATGTTCCGTAACCTTTAAACCTAGTTCTAAATATTGTTGATGTTTGTATTTGATCCTGAATCAGGCATGGCAGCAGGTGGTCATTGGGTGGAGTGGTGGTGTAAGTACTCTCAACACAACTCCAACCACCACCAAAAACACCTGCTAGTCTAATAGGATATCAAAAGTCCATTGCAGGTAAGAATTAGGTGGATTGAATATTAGGGAAAAAAATAATGCGAACTTTATCATTTAATCTATTTAAATTATTATAGGTTTATTAGTTGATTTAGGAATGAAGGGTTGGTATGTTAAAGATCGATACAGTAAATTGCAGTGTGAAAATACGTAATTATAGACTTAAATTAAACATTTCTTTTTTCAGTTCGCTGATAAGCCCGACTTACGGTAAGGGTTATTGGTAACTACTAATTATTAAATAGTCTCAACTAGGTAACTATAGGCCATATAGTTCTATTAGGGATAACATTGTTCCTCTTACCAAAAAGTTGTCACTTTTAAGATCGAACTCACAACCAGCATAGTGTATCACAGAGCCAACCATACACCAAAACCATTACTAAATATATCATTGAGACTTAAAGTTTTCTAATCAATTTTGTTCACCTTACCGTTAGTGGTTGTTATAATTCCTTACTAAAATTACATTCTTCCTTTGTTCAGCCTTCAGTTCGTGAAGTACAGGATTGACTGTTTCGTCTCCATTTGTCGAAAGTGTTCACTGTTTCTGTTTAGATACAAGTCATTGTCTACTTGTAGTTGTTGGAAGAACATGTTCTAGATTAACAACTGTTCCAGGTTCGTATTATTTCCTTTCCTTTATTAACTTTTCACTTGACCGGTGACATTCATACATTCATATTGGTTTAACCTTTCATGTTTATGTAGTTAATCAATATGTTCGTCTATTTGAGGTCAGACTCTTAATGTTGATGTAATGCTCAACAAGACTGGTGACGAAGGAACCTTAAGTATCATCACCTCAGTATGGTTATAGCCGCCTCACGGATTTCAAGTGCAGGTATGGCAAACAAATCCACAATAACTAATAATAAGTAAAATTAGTGATGTAATTGCCAAAATGTATATAATTCAAAGGGATAGGAATTAACAAGAAAAGGATTGTGAATAGATGGTAGTGTGAAATTTGATACAGGTGGCGGTGCGGTATTGCAACTGATACAATCCGCGTCGCATCGCCGCCTCTTGAAGCAAACGATTGGAAATGTTTTCTCCCACTGTACAAGAGAAGTGATAACTTACAAGCGAAATTATCTTGCTCTCTGGCAGAAAACGTCTAAGTTACACAATTATATAAGGAGTAACAGAAGGGAGTTGCTGCTCCCGCCATGATTAAATGGTTAAATAATCCCAAAAAAACTAGGTAACTATGGACCATATAGTTTTGCTAGAGCGCTACTCCTCTCACTAAGAAGTTACTATGAGCTATGTTCGAACTCACAACCTTTAGGTCACGAGCCGAGCACAGTGCCACAGAACCACCCGGCCACCTCTCCCGCCAAGAGACATCGATAGGACACATACACACCGGGCTGTGAGATCATTCACTAAAGTTGGATCCAAACAGAGGATCCATCCGTTTCGAAGCCCATTGCGCTGTGGAAGGCCTGCGGGACTAGATATTGTGGCTCGATGCTGTGATGGATCTTCTCAGTTCTTCTGGCTTCCTCTACACCCTCGGACTTCAATTTCTGGTATAACCAATTTTCGCTTGATCTTTTTCTTTTATATAATAACAATAGTAGCGAGTCACAGTAACTTTTTTTGTCATCACATCCTTGTGTACGTTGCAGGATCATTACTGTAATAAGAATGCAGGATGGCCGAAGCCTACTGTGCTACTGTATGAATGGGTTCTCAGGGAACACTTCAACTTGCATGGCAGTGAAGGCCAGTGTCTTTCTGATACACTCTCACGTTGCCTCTTCATCAATTTTTGGTTCATCATCATTCTTTGGTTCATCATCATCATTCTTCGGTTCATCATCATCATTCTTTGGTTCATCATCATCATTCTTCGGTTCATCATCATCATTCTTTGGTTCATCATCATCATTCTTTGGTTCATCATCATCATTCTTCGGTTCATCATCATCATTCTTTGGTTCATCATCATCATTCTTCGGTTCATCATCATCATTCTTTGGTTCATCATCATCATTCTTTGGTTCATCATCATCATTCTTCGGTTCATCATCATCATTCTTTGGTTCATCATCATCATTCTTTGGTTCATCATCATCATTCTTTGGTTCATCATCATTCTTTGGTTCATCATCATTCTTTGGTTCATCATCATCATTCTTTGGTTCATCATCATTCTTTGGTTCATCATCATCATTCTTTGGTTCATCATCATCATTCTTTGGTTCATCATCATCATTCTTTGGTTCATCGTCATTCTTTGGTTCATCATCATCATTCTTTGGTTCATCATCATTCTTTGGTTCATCATCATTCTTTGGTTCATCATCATTCTTTGGTTCATCATCGTCATTCTTTGGTTCATCATCATTCTTTGGTTCATCATCATTCTTTGGTTCATCATCATCATTCTTCGGTTCATCATCATCATTCTTTGGTTCATCATCATTCTTTGGTTCATCATCATTCTTTGGTTCATCATCGTCATTCTTTGGTTCATCATCATCATTCTTTGGTTCATCATCATTCTTTGGTTCATCATCATTCTTTGGTTCATCATCATTCTTTGGTTCATCATCGTCATTCTTTGGTTCATCATCGTCATTCTTTGGTTCATCATCATTCTTTGGTTCATCATCGTCATTCTTTGGTTCATCATCATCATTCTTTGGTTCATCATCATCATTCTTCGGTTCATCATCATCATTCTTTGGTTCATCATCATCATTCTTTGGTTCATCATCATCATTCTTCGGTTCATCATCATCATTCTTTGGTTCATCATCATCATTCTTTGGTTCATCATCATCATTCTTTGGTTCATCATCATCATTCTTTGGTTCATCATCATCATTCTTTGGTTCATCATCGTCATTCTTTGGTTCATCATCATCATTCTTTGGTTCATCATCGTCATTCTTTGGTTCATCATCATTCTTTGGTTCATCATCATCATTCTTTGGATCATCATCATCATTCTTTGGTTCATCATCATCATTCTTTGGTTCATCATCATCATTCTTTGGTTCATCATCATCATTCTTTGGTTCATCATCATCATTCTTTGGTTCATCATCATCATTCTTTGGTTCATCATCATTCTTTGGTTCATCATCATTCTTTGGTTCATCATCATCATTCTTTGGTTCATCATCATCATTCTTTGGTTCATCATCATTCTTTGGTTCATCATCATTCTTTGGTTCATCATCATCATTCTTTGGTTCATCATCATTCTTTGGTTCATCATCATCATCATTCTTTGGATCATCATCATCATTCTTTGGTTCATCATCATCATTCTTTGGTTCATCATCATCATTCTTTGGTTCATCATCATCATTCTTTGGTTCATCATCATTCTTTGGTTCATCATCATCATTCTTTGGTTCATCATCATCATTCTTTGGTTCATCATCATCATTCTTTGGTTCATCATCATCATTCTTTGGTTCATCATCATTCTTTGGTTCATCATCATCATTCTTTGGTTCATCATCATTCTTTGGTTCATCATCATCATTCTTTGGTTCATCATCATTCTTTGGTTCATCATCATCATTCTTTGGTTCATCATCATCATTCTTTGGTTCATCATCATCATTCTTTGGTTCATCATCATCATTCTTTGGTTCATCATCATCATTCTTTGGTTCATCATCATTCTTTGGTTCATCATCAGCATTCATTGGTTCATCGTCATTCTTTGGTTCATCATCATTCTTTGGTTCATCATCAGCATTCATTGGTTCATCGTCATTCTTTGGTTCATCATCGTCATTATTTGGTTCATCATCATCATTCTTTGGTTCATCATCGTCATTCTTTGGTTCATCATCATCATTCTTTGGTTCATCATCGTCATTCTTTGGTTCATCATCGTCATTATTTGGTTCATCATCATCATTCTTTGGTTCATCATCGTCATTCTTTGGTTCATCATCAGCATTCTTTGGTTCATCATCGTCATTCTTTGGTTCATCATCAGCATTCTTTGGTTCATCATCGTCATTCTTTGGTTCATCATCGTCATTCTTTGGTTCATCATCAGCATTCTTTGGTTCATCTGTAATGAACGTAACTTTAAAGACCACTTAAAGAGCAAACAAGCGTTCTTTTCTCTGGGTCAATCATGATTCAAGGCGCCCGAGAGGTAGGGTTGGGGTTTCGAAGTAGAAGGCGCGTCATGAATGAGAGGAGGAATGCGAGCCAGGTTTCACAATCTGCATCACTTCACAGCTGCCTTTGCGTGGAAGCAGTCCATACCCTCTATTTGAGGTGAGTGTGTTTTGTGGCTTCCCATTCTATAGATAGGTCATTTGGGTATAGATGGATAAAGTTAGGTTCAAAATGCTTATGTGAGTGTTGTGTTTCAGGGTTCATGACGGAGAGGATGACTACTTCCCTAGCCGGAGTCTGTGCCTTGCCGTAGAGGTGTTTATTTGTTACGAGGCAGAGGAGGCTGACTTAGCCTTAGGGTGTATTAAGGAGGAGTGACTCGCCCCGACGTTAGGCTGTTTTTGGTTTATTGTTTTTTTTTCGCTAAATATAATTGTTAAATCTCTCTGCTCAGTTTTGTTGCTCCCTCGAAAAATTTAACGCCTTAATTTTAATATCTTAGTAAAGTTACCCCCTACGTCAGCCTGTAGCTCGCTACCCTACCATCAATTAACACCTTAAAAAGCTACAGTGAAAGTGGGGAACCTTACACATCATCGTCATTCTTCGGTTCATCATTCTTTGGTTCATCGTCATTCTTTGGTTCATCGTCATTCTTTGGTTCATCATTATTCTTTAGTTTATCGTCATTCTTTGGTTCATCATCATTCTTTGGATCATCATCATTCATTCTTCCGTGTAGCTACATCAAGAACACTGAGAATAGTGTGCCCAAAGTGCGCCTGTTTGTGTTTGTGGGTGAGTGTGATTGCATCTTAAAGCCCCTACAGCCGCAGCGGAGATAAGTGTAGTGGGGATGAAAACACTTGACAATAAACGTTGATAGTGTTTTTTTGTGGGATGTGATTAGCTGTCTTTCCGGAGTGGGCGGAGCTAAGGCATCTAACACTAACTAGTCCTCTCTACAACAATTACACAAAGGTTCTAGAAACACACCAATTTTACGATGAAAACGTAAAGAATATTGTCACTTAGCGTATGTTTAAGCTAAGGTTGGATAAAAAGACATGTTTAAGTTAGGAAGGGATGAAATAATAGTTTTGTTGTGGACTTCAATGCTGCCCGGCGGAGGAATACCCAGAGTGGGCGGAGCTTGTGAGTGTTGTGGTGAGGAGCCGTCAGTGTGAGTTTGGCCTCGGTCGTGTGTGGATGTTGTGTGTTGGGAGGCATGACTGGGACAGACTAACTTTGAATGCTAAGTGTTGTGGTGCCTCAAGACCACAAGTGATTTCCCAGATGTATGTGAACTAACTAAATGTTATCCAAGATGCACGTCCGCGCAGGAATAGTGATATGGGTATGGTGCTGCCTGCTCCCCCTCGCCCATGGTGAGTACAACAGTGGATACCCAGTGGGCACCCACCTGGTGGTGTGGTCTCAGCATGGATGGGATTATCAGACTCAGTGTGGAATTATTATGTTAAGTGTGACCGTGGCCCCGTGTGGGAGTGGACTAGTCTAGTGGGTGTGCGAAGTGCACGTGTGTGTAGGGGAAGAGTGTGTGTGTGTGTGTGTCAGGGTGATGGGTGCGTACACACAGGGACGGTGGCAGTGTGTGGTGGTGGTGGTGTTGGTGTTGTGTTGTGGTGCCCTTGGAGTGGGGCAGCGAGGCGGCGCATCAGGCAGGTGGTCGCTGGGCTACAACGCTGCGTCGACCCATCACTGTAGTACACTCTTAACTACTCTTGTGTTGTAGTGCATCCTGTGTGTGTGTGTGTGTGTGTGTGTGTGTGTGTGTATGTATGTATGTATGTGCGTGTGCGTGCGCGCCTGACGTGGAAGCAGGGACCGAGCTGTGGGCAGCGCGGCGCGAGCAGCATTCCTTCAGGATCGCCTCAGGGCAAGTCTCCAGCCTTTGTTGGGAGTCGCGCGCCCTTGCTCGCCGCGCCGCCGCTTGACGTAGCGACGTGCCCGGGGCAGGATGGAGGTTGTAGCTCATTATTGAGTAGTAATATGCATTTTTTAGATGTAGTAGAAGGCCGTAAAGAGTGTTTTTGAATTTTCCCGGGAGGCGATGCTGGGCCAGCCAGATGGTGGCGGCGCTGCCAACCTTACCGATGCAGAGTTTCCCAGGGATGGACAACTTATTTGTTAATTGAACTTTGGATTTGATACTACCGCCACATGCTGACATGGGATGAAGTTTTCTATATAACATAGTAGTAATTTGAAAGTCCTTGTGGATGCAATGCAATGGGCGAGCGGAAATGGAGCTCCCGGTTGGCAGCCCTGTGGCCGCACAGCTGCTCACGGAAGTTATGGAGGCTGCCTGCCTGCCTGCCACAGCGGACCGCCATCCTACTCGCTGTAGCCAAGAAAGTGTCCTGCTGACCTGCCGCAGGGCTGAGGTCTTCCTACTGGAGGGAATGACAACCTGAGTGCTGAGGCGGATGGAGGCGTGCAGGGCAGCAATGACAAGATTGTGCAAGGCCTTATCGGCACGCGGCTCGCGCGGTGTTTGAATTTAAAGCGTGCACACGTGCTGGCCTGTATGTAATGCTTCCCTCAGCTGCTGCGCGAGTAGATGCAGCCTGGCAGCACGGGCGGCAGAGTGGCCCTGGGACTTGGTTATCATTAAGGGCGAGGTGTGTCACCTTCCGTCCTTAGGGAAGGCCTAGCGGCTTATCTATCTCGGCCGAGGCTCCAGACACTCTTGCCAGCCTCTCCCTGCGAGTTAACGAACTTTCCACCGGAAGTGTAAGGGTTCTGTCCCAGGTGGCTCTTATTTCCATCTGGCCGCAGGCTGTTCTGTGTGGGCCCAGGTGGGCGCGGCCACCTTGGCAGGCCAGCGACTCCTTATCGACACCATGAATAACGTCAATGGCTTCACCACGTTCATTTGTTTCTCCAACTGTTCAATTTGTCGCACAACGAACGCAATTCAGATAGATCATGTATACGCTGTAAATATCTGAAGGATGGTGGGGCTGCACGTGCAGGCCGCCCACCGTACGGCACAGGCTGATCGGCTGTGCTTTGTGCCCCGCTCGTCTACGACGAACCCTTGGCGCAGTCCTCTTTGTGCAGGAATCGCCAGCCCCGTCATTTAGAGTAGTGTGTATGATGGTCTGGGAGCATCACTGTCCCAGCACCAGCAGCTCCATTTGTCTTGATGCACCATAACAGGACTGCACAGTACCCAACCACAAATACCCTCCCTTCAGTACCGTAGGTGCAGGAGGGGACTCCACCTGAACGCAGGAGACTAAACCAATTCACTTCGGTATTGGTTGAAGGTTCATTTGGGTCCAGGAGGTGGTGGACAAACCGTTCATGGGACACGATCGATACCCAGAAATGTACGTAACTTGACAGGGTGGATGGAAGAATGGGGCGGCAGCAGGTTATGTAGTGGGCGATTGTTGGATCAGGCCGCCCACCCTCTGCAACACCCCTTCCCTCGCCCTGCTCTGCCCTGTCTTATGGAGTGTGTTGATGACTGTTGGGTAACGCTGGAAACATGTTTATTGCATGGGAGGGATTACTATTATTTCTCATGCAAGATACTGACCATTTTGATGTACTGTACGTATTTATTGAACAAATAATACAATGGCTATATAAACTGGAGGCATTATATTCTTTCTTTATTTTTACGTTTTTAGGTTATTGTCAAAATCACCTGTAGGCTATGGATGGTTTGTCTGCACATTCCTAGAGGCTTAGATTGTCGGCTCCAATCTGTGGTGGTACAGACAAGACTTTTTAAAGGACACCTGTAGAGGGTCATGCCGCCCTTGATGCTCTCCAATGCACTAAGTGTAAGGAAGTGTTGATGTCAGCATGAGGGTGATCTTCGCTCGCTCCACGATCGCTGATAAATGGCCAGCTTCCGGCGGGACTCTCGGTGCCTTGAGCTGACCACTTCCCGTGGGCTGCCAACCCGACCACCGACACGACCCTGCTGTGCCAGTTTTAATTTGCTCATGTCGTATTAAATCATAAGAATATAAGTGACCTACAAAAGACCAGCAGACCTACACGAGGCAGTCCCTGTATAGTATATAAGCTCAACCTATCATCTCTATCCATGAACTTGTCTGTCTTCCCTTAAGCTCTCTACTGAATCCGCCCTTACTATAAGCTCACTAAGTCTATCCCATTCCTCCATTACTCTATTCGGAAACTAGTGTCTTCCTATCTCCTTTTCGGGTTTAATTTTATGCAGCTTGAAACCATTACTTCGCGTTCTATCTAGGAAACTAACCCTGAACATCGTGTTTAATTCACTCGTGTTGAATCCTTTGTGCCCCTTGTATGCCTCGATCAGATCACCTCTTATTCTACCTCTCTCTAATCAGTGTGGGTTTGGTAAGACTTCGTTGCAACAATGACAACTACTATTACTGCTACTTTGGTATATAGTACTACTACTACTTTTTGCTGCTGCTGCTATTACTACTGCTACTACTACTATATACTATTTTTTGCTGTTCTGTTACTACTACTACCATCAACACCACTACAATTATTACCATCACCACTACTGCTACTATTACTATTTCTACTTTTACTTCTACTTATATATTACTGCTGGTACCACCACCACCACCCAAGTGTATCTCCTCTGTTTCCTCCTCTTCCTCCTCCTCCTCCTCCACTGAGCTGCTCGGCTGTTGTTCGTTCGTTCGCCCGCCTGGCCCTGGACGCTAACGAGGCTGTCGTGTGTTTTATGCGGCGTCGCGTGTCTCTGCAGGAGTGTTATTTTTTTCCACATACTGAGGGCTTGGTGGTACACGTAATGATGCTGTAAGATGTTGTGATACTGTAATATATAGTTATGCTGCGTGATGGTGTAAGATATAGTTATGCTGCGTGATACTGCGGTTGAATAACCTAAGTAGTGTGCAACGGGGTGGTGTTAGTAGACAAGGCAGCTCTTGTTTACCTAATACCAACTCACGTCCTCAAGCCTTTAATGTGTGTATCTAATCTGTAGTGAAAGGTGTGTGTTGTGTTGTGTTCACGGTGACTGCCTGGCTGCTGCCCTGTGATGGTGAGTGAGTGGTGATGGTGGTGGTGGTGAGTGTTTGTAGTGATGCATTGAGTGATGATTGTGATGGTGAAAGACTATTATGCCTGACGGGAGTGAGTGATGGTGGTGGTGGTGGTGGCGGCGGCAAGTCGTAATGAGTGATAAGGACGGTTAGTCACAGCGTGTGATAAGCCGTCAGCAGGTAATGATAGACTTGATAAGGTTTAGTATAAGGCGAGGGACAACCAGCTGCTTTAGCTTGGTGTGTGTGTGTGTGTGTGTGTGTGTGTGTGTGTGTGTGTGTGTGTGTGTGTGTGTGTGTGTGTGTGTGTGTAGGATCAGTGTTGTGATGGA
This sequence comes from Metacarcinus magister, assembly GCA_029783475.1. Classification (NCBI taxonomy): domain Eukaryota; kingdom Metazoa; phylum Arthropoda; class Malacostraca; order Decapoda; family Cancridae; genus Metacarcinus; species Metacarcinus magister. Next base: position 351,625 of record JAPQNM010000008.1, read on the forward strand.
GAATCGATGCTGATCACCATCACTACTATTACTACTACTAGTATCATAATTATTATTGTTATTGTTATAATTGTTATTTTCATCATCATCATCATCATCATCATCATCATCATCATCTTTGTTGTTGCACTTCGGGAAAAATACTTCATACTTTTCATTCCTGCTTGCTTGGAATTTGTTGTTTTGGAATTCAGTTTGGTGGCAGAAAGCGGTGTTTGCAATCATGAGTGTAGGAGTATCAATACAAGGCTGACATAGAAGGTAATCCTCACACCACTGGCTGACAAAGGGCGTGGCTCAAGCCGGCTGTCAGTGTGACGATCCCTTCACGTCACTTTTGTGAAGGTGTGGGCGATGGCACCCTTAGGACGGGTGTGTGCCTCATGGTGGTCGTGGGTGGCGTGCCTGGAGGCTGTGGCCCACGAACACATGAACACACTGGCCTCAGGCTTAACTCCTCAACCTTAGATCATGTTGTACTCCAGTTGTGAAACTAATGAACTACATAACTCTATCTATCCTTCTATCTCTTTTTCAATATATCTCCATTTATGGCTCATTCTGTGTAATCTCGCAGCTTCCCTTCGTTGTGCGAGTCCCATGGAAGTCATGAAGCCTTGGGTGTGGTGGGTGGCCGCGGTCACCTGTGTGCCTCACCTATTAGCATGTCTGGACGAGTAACCGACCACCTGCACGCCCCCACGCACGCTCAATCACGTGTAGGATTGACACCCCGCCCTCAACAATGTATGTCTCTGTTTAGGCGCGCCGGGCGGGGCGTGGACACACACACACACACACACACACACACACACACACACACACACACACACACACACACACACACACACACACACACAGCAAGGTGAAGGGCTACATTCTCACGGGGTTGAGTGTCTGGGATGTGTTGTTCGGTCAGATCTCAACCGCGGTCGCCACAGTCCGCCTTCTGTTTCACCGCAACTGTGAGGGTCTGGGTGTAGAGGGAGGACCGTGTACCACCAGCATCATGAGGGGGCTGCTTCCCTCGGGGGGGTTGGAGGTGTCCCTTTCCTTGGGTGTGTAGTCCGCTGCAGCCCCAGGCCGAGGGTGGGTTTTGTTGGCAGCGGGGCGGCGCGTCTCCAAGGAGGCAAGACGAGGCAGCCCACCGACCACAGTGGCCGCGGAGGTTACATTAGAGTCGTGAGAAGATGGGCATGAGCCTGCGCCGAGGCCTGCCAATTAGACCTTAATAAGGATACGCCCCATCCCCGGTGGGACGAAGGGCTCCTCCAATGGTTACTGCCGCCGCCAAGGACTCCTTCGTGGTGGGTTGTAACATGTCCTTATCGCAGGGTGGATAGCCGGCCAGATACTGGACCGGGGCGGGGCGGGGCAAGCACTGTGATGGCCCGCCGTGATTTGAGGGTCAAGTGTTCTGCCGATCGACGCGTCCATCACTCACGTGTGCGGGGTTGCAGTGGTGGGTGCCAGGGGAAGGGTTGGGGGGGGGGACATTGCTGACGCTGAAGCTGACAGGATACAGAAGCAGCAACCCGACACCAGGCCAGCTGAGGGGAGGATGGGGAGGGGGAGGAGGAGTGGTGTCCGTCTCAGGTAGCTGGGACCATTGTGGCAGCCACTCGCATGATCTCCCGAGGAAGTGAGCAATTTGGGTGAGGGGGAAGGGAGGGGAGAGGAGGGGGCGTACTGGGCTCATTGTGGGAACCGGACAGAAGGATGATGCAGGTGGCCGCACCTCTCCTTCTTCCCCCCTCCCCCCCTCCCCCAACTCTCCCGCCCTGTACTCAGCCCTCTGACGGTAGCAGTGTGCTGTGCTGTGCTGTGCTGTGCTGTGCTGTGCTGTGCTGTGCTATGCTGTACTGTACTGTACTGTACTGTACTTCCTTGCCGCCCCAGCATTCAAGACCTTCTACCATGTAGCATACAGCTGCTAATGCCGACAGCCTCGGCCGCCTTGCCGCTTGTATCCTCGGGAGGGAGCACGCCAGAGGCCAGGGCAGGGCAGGCGGCGACCTGTGCCCGGCAGGTGGTCGTGCTGCCCATTATCTGTTTGGCTGAAGGGCGATAAGGCGTATCTGGGCACGAGATTGTGCTGCCAGATAATGGTGACAGACAAAGAACTCGCCGGAACTTATCGCCGCCGCTTGCTCCCCGGCGTGCGTCTCAGGGCATCGCAGCGGCTTATCACACAATCACGTCCTTGCCGCTGCTCCCGATAAATGGTGCAGTCAGTGTGACGGTGACGGCGGCGGCTTGCAGGAAACACCACCACACTCACCAGTCATTAGTAGTATTAATGAGGCCAGAGCCGCAGGTGTCCAGCCCCGCCTCGCCACACCGCCACTCGTGCGTGCCGCCGCTGCCGTAGTCTTGGTGCTTAATTAATAAGGCATCGTGGCGGAGCCTGTGATAGGGGATAGGGAGGCAGATCCGCGCTCACTACTACAAATGCAAATGTAATGCCGGACACTGAATGAGAATGTCCAAGACGGGAGGACGCGGCCGGGGCCTTGCCTTATACAGCGGGTGTGGCCATGTGTGGAGTGTATTTGTGTGTGTGAGAGACAGAGATAGATAACTCAGAGTAAATGAGAGAGAGAGAGAGAGAGAGAGAGAGAGAGAGAGAGAGAGAGAGAGAGAGAGAGAGAGAGAGAGAGAGAGAGATAACTCGGAGGAAAAAGAGAGGACAATATGACCGTTACGAAAAAGGAAGCCGCCGCCGCCCCTTCCGTACCTTTAAACAGCCGTGCACGTGGTGGGCGGCCGCGTCCCCCACACGTGCTAGCCGCTCATCCCCCCTCCCCCCCTCCCTCATTCTTCTACTCCTAACCCAATTGTAGTAAAAGTGAGGGCAGTGTCAGTAGTAGTGGTGGTGACAGTCTTATAAGTAGTAGGTGGTAGTAGCTTAGTAGTTCTGGTAGTAGTAGTAGTAGTAGTAGTAGTAGTAACAGTAGTAGTTTGGTTAGTTGTAGTGATAGTCTTAGTAGAGGTGTTGATCGATGTGTTGGTGGTAGTGGTTGTATTATAACTATTATTGTTAGTTGTAGTAGTCTGGTCGTTAGTTGTGGTGGTAGCAGTAGTAGCATAGATGAGTGTAGATTAATAATATTATGGTTGATGGTAACATACATTATTATTATTATGACACAGGGTGCAATGATTGTGATGGTAGTAACAATAGAAGTAGTAGTAGTAGTAGTAACAACGCCAGCAGCAGTAGTGGTAGAATGATAATAGTAATATTAACAGTAACAACAGCAGCAATAGTGATGGTAGTAGCAGTAACAGCCTCAGTACTAGATAGTAACAACACTAGTAGTAGTAGGTGGCGGCGGCCGGATCATGGTGTGTTGAGGGTAAGGATGGACACTTGTTGAGCCTCCTTCCTCCCTTGCCCACCCCTGCACAGGCGGAGCAGCTTCCTCTCAACCCCGATTCTTTCTTTCCATCCCCCTCCCTCCTTTCATCTCTCCCCTCCCTCCCTCCCTCCCTCCCTCCCTCCCTCCCTCTCTCTCCCTGCAGCGCCATGCCGTTGGTGTGTGCCTCCGCGGCCGAGGTTCAGTGTTGTGGTCTGGTAAAAAACGTGTATTGTAGGCACGTGTCTGTTGGACCAAGTGGGTATTCCTGGGCCACGGTTCGGGCTAGGGTGTAGGCGTGGGAGGACAAGAATCCCGGAGAAGCATCAGGGAGTGGGTAGGTGGGTGGCGTGGCACCAAGACAAGCGAGGTGGTGGGAGCGTCGCGGCAGGCCTGAGGAGGGAGGATCGGCCTCTGATTGGCTGAAGGCTCGGGCCAGGCAGCGCTGAGTGGCGGGCCGAGGGACGCAACAAGTGCCTTCTGGGGAGTGTCAAGCTGGGCCACATGTGCCGGACACCCGACACGCCGCCACCCGCTGCCACCCGCCGCCCTGCTCATCACGCCGCGGGGACACGAGGGGGCAGGGGCGCGGCCTCTTGGGTGCTGCGACTCCTGCTGTTGCTGCTGCATCCTACCACGTCAGGAGCTGTCTGGGGTACGCGGTGGCGGGCTGGACCAAGGGAGGGGAAGGGGGAGGAGGAAAGGGTGCCTGGGACTGGATGGCCTGGGGAGGGTGGAGAGGATGGAGGGTGATCCTTGTACTGGTCGCCGCCACCTGGTCCCTGGGGAGGGGGGGAAGGGGAGCCCTACCCTTCCTCCCGCCCGCCAACAGTACTACTGCTACTCTCTCTCTCTCTCTCTCTCTCTCTCTCTCTCTCTCTCTCTCTCTCTCTCTCTCTCTCTCTCTCTCTCTCTCTCTCTCTCTCTCTCCCTCCCTCCCTCTGTTCATACCCTTGGTGGGTTGACTCCCGGTCCTTGAATGCCTTGGGCAGCAGCAGCAGCAGCAGCTTTAACAATGCTTTGCTGGACCACCTTTGTTTTATGTTTTTTCGTCAAGTGGAGACTCTTAAGAGGAACGTAATTAGTTGTTTTTGATCTGTGCAAGCCAGTAGTTGTCCTTGTGTGCCTTGCATGTGAATCACTGTTTAAATATTGACGTAAGATGAAGCACATAGAAGCGTTGAATAAATTTAAATGTAAATACAGACGTGCCTTTGTGAGGGGAAATTTGACGTCAGTGTTAACAACTTAACGAGTGAATACAAGTAATTTAGTGCGTGAATCAGAGTATTGTTGCTTGGTGTGGGTGAAAGGACCAGTTCTCGGCGTGGACCAAGTCTACACTGACGGGCTGTCGGCGGTGGAGTGGACTGGTTGGTGTCTGCCACGCGGGGCACGCCGGGACAGGGTATGGGAAGGCAGCGGCGACTAACATTGTGTGGCAGCTTAAGGCGTGTGAGGCAGGCTGATCAGGGAGGTTAGGTAATGCAGATTAACACACACACACACACACACACACACAGAGACACACACACACACACAGACACACACACACACACACACACACACACACACACACACACACACACACACACACACACACACACACACACACACACACACCCTAACTAACTAACAGTTCATTAATTCAGCCTTGGACGACACTGGCCCCTCCTCCCCCTCCCTCACTGTTCCTCACCGTCCAGTGTAATTATAACAGAGATCATAATTCTTCCTAATGATGTTTTCTATGCCTTGTTTGCCCTTGACGGTCCAAGTGCTCGTATATACTCCTCCTAGACACCCTCGTATCATCAGTCTTTCCTTCCCGCTGCTGTAATCCTTCAAGTCACTACTGTCTACTAGCTTTGATTTCATAGTTTTTTTTTTATATACTTTTGAATCTGTCTGTCAATGCAAACTGTTACTTTCTTCTCTGCCTTCCCATTTATCTGAATCGTGTCTTCTTTGTGTATTGATAGTGTCTCTATACTGAAGGAATTACGTGTTGATAGTCGGTCACCCTTATGTTCCTTTACGTATCCTGTCGGTCTTCAGTGGTTCAGTATTGTGTTTGTCACCTCTGTCTACCCTTTGTCCGGCAGTCTTATACCTCTGCACTATACATTCGCTGCCTTTCCCTCACCTAAACGTTTCATGTCTCGTCTCTAAATGCATCGATGTGGATAGTTAGTGTTAGTCTCACCCTTTCCTGTATTGCTTCACCTTTCATAGCTGTCCGTCCAGGTGAGTTGAATGCACGTGTTACCCTCCACACCTTCACACCTTTATTGTACTGGCAAGGCACCGAACTTACTTACACTCGTCTAAAGAGTACACCTTCTTATGTTCCTACACCTCCTGTATTATTAGTCTCGTTACTGTTATCTCGTTATTGTTTTTGTAGTTCGTTCCTTTTTTTTTTATTTTTAGTGTTCTTTGTAGCTCGATTATTTTTAATTATCTGGTATATGTGCGCCTCCGGGCGAAATAAAATTACTATTATTATTATTATTATTATTATACTTTCACGCGGAGGAGTGTTAGGTCACCCTCATTTGTCTAGGGGTGTCAGAGAGAGAGAGAGAGAGAGAGAGAGAGAGAGAGAGAGAGAGAGAGAGAGAGAGAGAGAGAGAGAGAGAATGACGTAGACCCGCTGGTACAGCTTATGGTGCCACACAGCCGCCCTGTCCGTCATGGGTGCCGGATGGGCAGCCTGGGCCTCACCCTCACTGTGCAGGGCAGGGGCGGGGGGACGGGCAGGGACGAGGAGCACCACATTAGTACAACTCACAGTGGCGAGAGGAGACTGAAGAAGTAGAGAAATAATCGAAGACCAGATAATTTACCTTACACACACACACACACACACACACACACACACACACACACACACACACACACACACACACACTGCAGCAGCGACCCAGCACTAGTTTCCTGGTGTAATCTTGCGTCGGGGTCAGCGGTGCGCGGCGGTGCGTCCATTGATGTGAGTTCCGTCCAAACACAGGCAGATCTGATGCACTCTTGTCCGAGGCAGATGCTTAGTGCTGTACCTGATCAAAGCAAACCAAGTGGAGAGAGAGAGAGAGAGAGAGAGAGAGAGAGAGAGAGAGAGAGAGAGAGAGAGAGAGAGAGAGCCGTGGTGAGTAAGAAAGTGCAGGCTGTGGTTGTGTGGGCAGGCAAGGTTGGTAGGGTAGATGGGGGGGGGGGCACAGCAGCAGCAGCAGCAGCAGCGGCCGCGGCAGTGGTCACGAAGCGCTGCGGGGCCTCGCCGGGGGACACAGGTCGAGCCCTCGCCGCCTCACGCTACGCTGCACACGCAAATATACTCTGGCCAGCCACAGCCTCTGCCTCAGCCCGCCTAGCTAACCTTACCCAGCCCCTGCTCTCTCTCTCTCTCTCTCTCTCTCTCTCTCTCTCTCTCTCTCTCTCTCTCTCTCTCTCTCTCTCTCTCTCTCTCTCTCTCTCACCAGTTCCTTCCTCCCCTCGCTTCCCTCCTCGAGTAAACACAGGAATTTTGGTGTATAAGTCGTTCTTGACAAAAACTCTCGATCTTCCTTTCTCTGGCGGAGGGAGGGAGGGAGGGAAGGGAGGCGGCGGAGCGTGGAGACCTTGTTGGCTGTGTGTGTGTGTGTGTGTGTGTGTGTGTGTGTGTGTGTGTGTGTGTGTGGAGGGACAAACCAAGAGTGTGTGCGTGAGTGCGTTAAGGTCACCACACTCCTGCTGTCCCTCTAAGCAGACCTGTATTTCTAGCCGTGATACAGATGTTCCTGCTTAACACCTGCTCACCTCAACATCCTGCTGACTAACCAACACTAACACAGCCAGGGTGTCGAGGCTCACCTGGTGTCACCTTCACCTCATACTCACACACTCGAGGGCAAGCTGTGTATCCTGTTGCATGATGTTTTAGTATGCTGAGTATACCTGTATTTCACCGATTCACTTATTTATTTATTTTTTTTTTTTGTACATTACACTTGATTATTTTATTTATTTATTTTTTTTTCCCTCCTTATGAGTCATATTTTTTCGTGTTTTTTTCTCTCCTAATGTTTCAATTTTTATGTTTTGTTCCTTATTGGTAGTTATATGTTCAGTTTATTGATCACAAACATTACATTCAAACCAGCAAATACTTAACATCGACATTTAAATGCAAAAATAAAATAGCCTAAATAGATTTTCATTCATTCATATGTAAGTATGTGGCACTACAACATATAGTAAATCATGAATTCAAAAGGTGTTCTGCCTGATCTGTACGTGTGTGTGTGTGTGTGTGTGTGTGTGTGTGTGTGTGTGTGTGTGTGTGTGTGTGTGTGTGTAGCTTATCAGCCTTCTGAAGTGTGTCAGCAGTCAGTAGGAGTTGACAGACACAAGACACATATGACGGTGTGATCCGCGGCTGGACGACTGTTTGCAGAGAGAGAGGAGAGAGAGAGAGAGAGAGAGAGAGAGAGAGAGAGAGAGAGAGAGAGAGAGAGAACTGATATAGGAGGAGGAGAAGAAAGTGAAGGTATTGGAGGATTAAGGAAGGATGTGTTACGTGGCTGAAGGGAAGGTGTGCGGGTGAGGTGTTCCCGGATGTTGGTGTGACTTTTGACCTCACCTCTGTGGTGTGTGTGTGTGTGTGTGTGTGTGTGTGTGTGTGTGTGTGCGGCGAGACCGGATGCATATATATTCTAGGGGATATCTACTTAAATAAACAAGAGTGTCAGGGTGAAGCATCAGGACACACACACACACACACACACACACACACACACACACACACACACACACACACACACACACACATATAATTAGTCCCTTGAGCTTAATTTAGGCATGAATTTTCTCACGGGACCTCTTGTAAGGATTGTGTGTGTGCGTGTGTGTGTGTGTGTGTGTGTGTGTGTGCGTGTGTGCGTGTGTGTGCGTGGCGGAACACAGGCTGGTGCTCAAGTCATCAGGGCAGCGCAGCGGGACAAGGTGTGATTGCAATAGCAGGGAGAAGCTGGGTAGGTGATGGGGTGAGGGTGTAGCATCCGCCCATGTCCCATCACCCACAGCTACCACGCATCTCAGGGTGGTGTGGTGGTGGTGGTGGTGGTGGTGGTGTGGTGGTGGTGTTGAACCTGAAGAGTGACGTGTGGATTTTTTAATCTTTTTGTGTCATGGTGTTTTGACGTTAGTGTGGCGGGGCGGGGCAGGGCATGGTAAGGCGTGGGAAGATGGTGGGCGTGGGGCAAGGCGGTGGGCACTGGGCCGCGCCGTGCCATTACGTGCTCGTCACATTTGCATAAGGAGTCTGTATGTGAAGTGTGGACAGTAATTTGCCGCCGCAGCACGAAAGTGCCTGAGACCCGTGGGGCACCGGGGCACCAGGAGCACCAGGCCTGGGCAGCGGGGCAACCATGCAGCAGGAACAGGTGGCGGTGGGGGGGGGGCGTGTCATCTTGCCAGGTGTTGCGGGGGTGGGGGGGGGAGGCGGGGTAGGTGTGGGAGAGTAATTACTGGTATTGGTGCGGCCTGATGCCCGGGGCGACCCGACTGGTTTGACAGGTCGTTATGTGTCGGGTCGGGGCACTGAGGGTGCAGCTCTGCGTGCCCCGGGCAGAGGCTCCTCCGCCCGGCACACATTGGCTATGCCCGTCGTCGCCTCGTCTGGCCCGGCAGGCTGCCACTCTTGATGCAGCCAGCAACCCTAACTGGACCCAGCGCAGCGGGGCGCCCCTGGGACGGGCCGCGCCCACCGATCTGGCTGTATCGCAGAGGTCAGGGCGCCGCTGGGTCGTGTTAGGTTTACGGTGGGGGTGGTGACCTGGATTGACGGGGCGTGGGTGGGGCGAGGCGCATTGCCGTCTGCTGCTGCTGCTGCCACCCTCCGAGCCTTGGCTGCTGTGCCTCTGAGGGGAAGCCTTGGCTTGGTGCTGTGGTAACATCAATCCATGGCCGCCGTACTAGCCCTGTGCTCTGCGCCCCGCCCCGTCAAGTGAGGGGGCGGGGCGGGGCGGGGCACACAGCAGCTGACGGAATGCTGATACGGTCAGGCACCGGGAGGATCAGGGTGCGGGTTGTGAGGCGTGGGAAAGTACAAGGTGCGGGCAGCGGCCCGATACTTTACCGGGCTGCTGCTGCTGCTGCTGCTGCCGCTGCCTGCAGCTTGTTGACACAGCGGGGTGAGGGGGGAGTGGGGAGGCGGTGCGCCCCCATCCCTTGCCCTCACCTGTCCAGTGTCGATGATTTGCTTCTGCAAGAAATAACAGTGACTTGGTTGTTGATGCAGGAGCCGCGGCCAGCACATAGGTGGTGCACGGGCACACTGTGCTGTCTGTGTGGTCAGTGCACATCGATGGTGTGCTGCACAACATTTGTCGCCTCCGTCGTTGTGGGCGAAAACGCCCCTCGTCGTGCATTAAGTCCTCACCACCTCACCGCCGCCTCGGTGTCCACCCAACCTTCCATCGGTGGTCGTGTTACGCTCTTTTATCGTAACAACTTGTCATGTATATACACACACTTTTAAATGGATGTTTGCATACTTTCCCGCTGACTTGACACCATGCACCACGCTGCTGCCACACTCACTGCACTGCGCGGCCCTTTGTGCGCAGTGCCAGGAACACTACTTCACTGCACCCCACGCCCTCACCCTGCGAGGATCACACACAGAGAGAGAGAGAGAGAGAGAGAGAGAGAGAGAGAGAGAGAGAGAGAGAGAGAGAGAGAGAGAGAGACAGAGAGACAGAGATCCCTACAGTAGTAGTGTGAGCAGCCTGCATAAGGGTCTTTGGGGGGGGGGCGGGGGTTGTAGAGTCACCTCTCGCCGCTCCAAACTTTCTCACGTTTCCTCACGTCTAGGTTCTAACGCTTTTGTTATTATTCACTTATATTCCCTATTAAGTATAAAGTCATTCCATCGTGTGTGCATGGAAGGCTAAACACACACACACACACACACACACACACACACACACACACATACACACACATACATACACACACACACAACACAAAACACACACACGTTGTTGTTAGAACGACTTAATAAACAGTACAGGTGAATGTAAATGAGAGAGAGAGAGAGAGAGAGAGAGAGAGAGAGAGAGAGAGAGAGAGAGAGAGAGAGAGAGAGAGAGAGAGAGAGAGACACACACACACACACACACACACACAGTAATGAGGTACAGTCCCGGGTCGTGTGGAGTCGTCTGGTGGTGTCCAAACAAACAGGGTCACTTAGCAGGCAGGAGGCAGCGTCTCCGTGACCTGCATGGTGCTTACCTGATACACTCAACCCCTCACCCACCCCCCTTCCTCCCCTTCCTTCCCATCCTTCACCCACCCCCCTTCCTCCCCTTCCTTCCCATCCTTCACCTTCCTCCCTTACTAACCCTCCTCTCCTTACTCCCCTCCTTCCCTTCCTCTACTAACCCTCCTTCCCATTCCTCTCCTCCTTCCCATCCTTCCCTTCCTCCCCTTCCTTCCCCCTTCCCTAGTAACCCTCCCAGCCACCTCCTCTTCCTTCATCCCCTCCCACTCTTCCTCCTCTCCTCAACGCAAGCTCCTCCCCGTAAGCTTTCCTCCCCTTTTAGGTCATCTTCCCATTAGCTACCTCCCCCTTACCTTACAGGGAGACAATCCTCCTCCCTCCCTTCTCCCTTCGTCTTGTTTGTCCATATCTGTCTTTCCTCCATCTCTCTCCCTTGTATGTTTCCTCTTCCTCCACCTCCTCCTCCTCAATGTTTCCTTCCACTAAACTACTTTCAGCTGACCCCTTCCCCCCTCCCCCCCCCGTGTGTGTGTGTGTGTGTGTGTGTGTACGAGGACTGGTTTAACAGGAATAAACTCTCACAACCTAACACACACACACACACACACACACACACACACACACACACCTTGCATTGATGGTCACATGTGGGTGTTGGTTGGGTCATGGTGGTGGGCGTGGGTGTAGTAAACATTGTTTTGAGGTGCATAGGTGGTGTGGGCGTGTGGCAGGTAGGTAGGTGTAGGCCTGGCGTGCGTGGGCGTGTGTGGGCGTGCCGCGTGCTGCCGTCAAACAGGGACACGGACGCATGGGCGGGCGGACACACTTCCGGTCGCCACACGCTGCCAGCACGCTTCCCGCCACTGTCCACTCCACACTCCCTCCCTTCCACTCATCCACTCAACAGTCATCCATCCGTCCGTCCAGCTACAGTCTACTAACTCTTCCTCTTCCTCACTTCTCTCCCTCCATCCCTTTCTCTATCCAGTCAGTCAGTCAGTCAGTCATCTATCAGTCCTTAAGTCAATTCAGTCATCTATCAGTCCTTAAGTCAATTCAGTCATCTATCAGTCCTTAAGTCAATTCAGTCATCTATCAGTCCTTAAGTCAATTCAGTCATCTATCAGTCCTTAAGTCAATTCAGTCATCTATCAGTCCTTAAGTCAATTCAGTCATCTATCAGTCCTTAAGTCAATTCAGTCATCTATCAGTCCTTAAGTCAATTCAGTCAGTCCGTCACACCTTCCTCCCTCCAGCTCTCATTTTCTCCTGTTCTCTCCTTACCTCCATTACTCCCTTCACTCCCTCCATGCCTCTCCCTCCCTCCCTGTCACCACCTTGTCCTCCCTCCTTCCCCTCCCTCCCCTAGTCTCTTCAACCACTTTTTTCCTCCCTCCCCTTCTCCTCGCATCCCCTGGGGGCGAGAGTGGCAACCTGTTTGAGCCTCAGCATCTGGGGAGCCACGCTTAACACCCTCCAGGCTCTAGCGGCAACACCGTGGGAAAATCTGCCCCCGCTCCTTGTATGCTTGAGGTATTTCCTGGGACACCTGTCTTGACGCGACGCCCTCTTGCACCTGATTGTATTCCTCCTCTTCCTCTGCATCATCATAATCATCATCTTCTTCTTCTTCTTCTTCTTCTTCTTTTCTTATCCTCCTCGTCGTCTCCACCTTACCACACCTCGCCATCATTACACACACACACACACACACACACACACACACACACACACACACACACACACACACACACACAATACAGCGTGTCAGCCTCGGCGTGACTCTAGCAGCAACCGTGTTTCCGGAAGGGAGTCTGAACATCAGTCACACCGACCTGCACCACCACCACCACCACCACCACCACCACCACCACCACCACCACCACCACCACCACCACCACCACCACCACTCCAGGTCCTTCCCTTCACCCCTCCAATCAGTCCCTCCCTTCCCTTCCGTGCACTTCCTCTCCTCTGCACTCCCTCCCTCCCTGGTGCAAGTGTGAGGTGTGTAACATTCTTTCCTTCCTCCCCGCCCTCACCTTAACACCTGCTGCAGAGGGAGCATCAGGCGCCTTCATGCTTCCTAGGCGTCCTGGGGGGGTGAGGGGCGTAAGAGTACCTTTTTGTTCTCTTATTTAAAGGTCCTGTTGCTTTTCTTTACGCCGTGCACAGAAGACGTGTCATTGTATACACGTGTACGTAAGATGACACTGTACGTACACGCCCATCACAGCATCACGGCAGCGTGGTGTGGGTGAGGCTGTGGTGTGCTGCTGCCGTCCACGACCCTGTCACTCTCCTTCGTCAGATCAACAAATTCTAGTGTTGCACAAAGAACTTTAATAGTGGAGGTGTGTGTGTGAGGCGTCTGGGGGGGGGGAGGTGGTGTTGGGTGAGGGATGTCTGAATGGGGGGGGCGGGGGGTCTGTGGATGGATCAGCGGTGCCCTGCAAATGGTGGTGCTTCCAACTTAAAAACTGTACCAAGCAGATGAGGTGGAGCGGAGGGGTGAATGGTTGGGGGGGGGGGCGCACCGCTCAGCCCCATCGTGCCCTCGTGAGAGTGAGAGTAAGCACCCACGCCGCCCAAGTAGGTCACCGCCGCCCCTGTCTCCCTCCCTGCACACACACACACACACACACACACACACACACACACACACACACACACACACACACACACACACACACACACACACACTGTCCTCGCGTGATGCCGTGGCCGGGAAAGTGTAAGTGTGTGTAGCGAGGCTGTGATTGGCTGTCACTGATTGGTGACGGCAGGTGGGATGTGGTGCACAGTGGAGGGCGTACACACACACACACACACACACACACACACACACACACACACACACACACACACACACACACACACACACACACACATACACACATATACACACACATATACACACACATATAAACATACATTCCCCAAACCTCACCGTATTCATCTGTACATCCTGAAGCCTTGGGGAGAGAGAGAGAGAGAGAGAGAGAGAGAGAGAGAGAGAGAGAGAGAGAGAGAGAGAGAGAGAGAGAGAGAGAGATGAATGCCTTTGTCTCGTCTTCTCATATACACACACACACACACATGCAGACCTCCCGTGGCGGGTTAAGAGTTGCTGTGTCTGGCGATAATATAAGTAGTAGTAGTAGTAGTAATAATAGTAGTAGTAGTAGTAGTAATAATAGTAGTAGTAGTAGTAGTAATAACAGTAGTAAATATAGTCAATGTTACATACCTCAGTGACCTTTGACCTGACCTGACCTGACCTAACCTGCTCTTCTCTTTTCCAGGCTTCATCTCGTGCTCCCCAAACCCCTGCAAGAACGACGGCAAGTGTGTCTCCCAGCCCAGAGCAGAGTCTTCCTGCCGGTAAGTACCCGCGGCGTGCCACCCACACTGTGTTGGCGGCGGTGGTGGTGGTGGTGGTGGTTTGTTTGCTAGAAGGATAAAGAGATGGATGGGGGGGAAGGATGTTTGGGAATGTCAATGACGGGCACACGTATTATGTAGATGTGTGTGTGGGTGGGCGTGTGGGTGTAGTGAATGGATGGTAATGTTTAGTTCAGTTGATTGCCGCTCTTCACGCTTGTATGGTGTTTGTTTATTTATTTGTCAGTCAGTCAGTCAGTCAGTTAGTCAGTCAGTCAATCCAGTCAGTCAGTCCGTCATTATCAGTACGTGCACCATTGTTGTCTAGTCACTAAGTCACGATTTAATTACATTCATTAAAGGTCACACACACTTGATGACATACCCCTTGTGTGTGTGTGTGTGTGTGTGTGTGCGCGTGTGCGTAGGTCCCATGGGGCACGGCTATTTTCACCACATGTTAAATATTCCCACACTGAAATGAGGAGGAGGAGGAAGAAGATTATGTGATGATGATGATGGAGGAGCAGGAGGAGGAGAAGGAGTATGTGATGATGATGATGATGAAGGTGGAGGAGGAAGAGTATGTGATGAAGGTGGAGGAGGAGGAGGAGGAGGAAGAGTATGTGACGATGATTGAGGAAGAGGAGATTTAAATTATGAACTCAGAAGAGGAAGTGGAAGAGACGATAGAAGATGAGGAGGAGGTGGAGGCGATAGACATGAGAGCAAGAGGAGGAGGAGGAGGAGGAGGGAGGACAGGCGGGATGTGGCTTATTGAAGGGAAGGTCCTTTAGGGTGTCAAGTCTTCCCTCCCCCCCCTTTCCTCCTCCCCCCTTTCCTCCCCCTCCTCTCCTGCTACTGATAGGAGGAGTAATAGAGTACAAAGAACGCTTCCTCTCCTTTTTTCTTCTCTCTTTCTCCTTGTCCCCTTTTTCTCCTCCTCCTCCTCCTCCTCCTCCTCCTCCTCCTCCTCCTCCTCCTCCTCCTCCTCCTCCTCCTCCTCCTCCTCCTCGTCTAATAGTGCAAGAGGAGCAAGCGTCACCCGCGTATCACCTTTCAATGTGTTTATGTGTCTTCCTGTGTGTGTGTGTGTGTGTGTGTGTGTGTGTGTGTGTGTGTGTGTGTGTGTGTGTGTGTGTGTGTACTACTTTTAGTACTATTACTACTATTACTATTATTGTTAGTAGTAGTAATGTGTACCTTCTTCCTTTCCTTTCCCTCTTTCTTTCCTTCTTTCTTTCTTTCTTGCCTTCCTTCCTTCCTTCCTTCCTTCCTTCCTTCCTTCCTTCCTTCCTTTCTGTCTTCGTGAATTTTGATTTTTTTGTGGGATATAAAATTGATAAATATAGTAATAATAATAATAATAATAATAATAATAATAATAATAATAACTAGTGATGATACTATAATACACACACACACACACACACACACACACACACACACACACTTGGGTTACACCGGCTCAATGGGGCGATAATTGCAGCGTCCGGAGTGATGCCTCAGCCTGCCTCACCCTGCCTGGCCTGCCTCCTGGGTTACGCCGCCCTGCCTGCCTCCTGCCTGCCTGCCTCGGTGGAACAAGGGAAGGGAAGGGAAGAGGCAGGTGGAAGATAAATAAAAATAAAAATGTATGGAAATGATAGTATTGAGAGAGAGAGAGAGAGAGAGAGAGAGAGAGGAGAGAGAGAGAGAGAGAGAGAGAGAGAGAGAGAGAGAGATCACAGCATCTGGCAGGAAGAGGAGCATCAGCAGCAGCAGCAGGGAGAGAAACAATCCACAGCCGCTCCTCCTTCTGTAGCACCGCCTCCCTCCCTCCCTCCCTTCCTCCCTCTATCTCCCTTCCTCCCTCACCCTATCTCCCTT
>JAPQNM010000008.1:377500-385000 GCA_029783475.1 Metacarcinus magister
CACGGTGCGCGGTGCGACCATGAGAGGCAGGGACTGGGGCGCCGCCACCCTGGGGTTCTTGTGCCGTGCTGAACATCCTGGAAAAATCACAGCAGCCTCAGACCAAGGGTCACGGAGAGGGTGTCAGGGTGACCCGTGGGTGCCAGACCCGACCTCACTCCCTGTCTGAGGCCAGACCCCAGCCAATAGACAACACCTTGTACTTGTAGCGTATCACGGTGGTTGCTGTAGGGCGGGGAGGGGCGGGGCGGGGCTCGGAGGCTGTGTACACCTAGCGGGGATGTGTGTGTGTGTGTGTGTGTGCAGGGACCCTGAGCCACATAGAGTAGAGGATGCGAGAGGGTTGGTAGTGTGCCGCTTTGAGGTGACCACCACACACGCACAGGGAGTCTCGGTGGCTGGGGGGGGAGGGGGGGCATCTGATTGCTGCTTCTGTGCTTCTCATTACTATTGGTTTTGTTGTAGTGTGTGTGTGTGTGTGTTGGGGGGCGGGTGTTATGGTGGTTAGTGTGGGGGCATGACATTGGATGTGAATGCCCGCGTGGCACTTGTCATTCCCCTTGACACTAGATGGCGGAAGTCGCACTCAGTCAGCAGTCACCGAGCTGCCTGACCTCCAGTGCGCGGATGAAAGGGATGAGGGTGGTGGTGGTGGTGGTGGTTGGCTCACGCTCGGCCGCCCCTCACTAACCATTGTGTTGGCGACACCGGTGTGATCGCCCCCACCCAGGACCCGCCCGTGGAGTGACGCCACCCACCCACCCACCCACCCACACACCCACAACTTTTTTTCCACCATGAAGTATGTGAAGGTGTGCAGAGTGATGGAGGCTGAGGCAGGGTGTCACCGGGGGGGGGGTGAGTCCTGCCTGGATCGGAGAGGGGGGTGTTGTGACGCCAGGGTGGGGGGGAGGGGGTATGTGACGGGCGTGAGTGGTGGTGGTGGTGGAGCAGGACACGTGGCGGAGGTGGAGGCAGTGTGGCGCAGCACCAGCAGCACGCCCGCCGGATGTAGGTGGTGGGTCATAAAGGAGTACAAAGGAAGGACAGACAACAGCACTCCTACTGGACCTAACGTGGCCAAGGTTGCTGCCACCACTGCTGCGGGGCGGGCGGGGCGGGGCAGGCCGTGGTTGGGATGTCACTGGCGTGCCTCTGTGTTATGTTGTAGAGTGGGAGTGAGAGCGTCGTGTGTTGGGGTGAGAGTGATGGGTGGGGGAGGGTGGGGTGTCCTGCGGGGCGGGGCGGGGCGGGGCTGGTAATCACGCTGGGGCCAGTGATGTGATTGATTCAGAGCCACTCAGCCCGAACGCGGCGGACGCGGGAAGGATTTTCGAGGACAGTGGAATGGGATGGGGGGGGGGGTAGGGGTTCTTAGCCTGTCGGGGGAGGGGGGTGCACCTGCCGCCTGCCGCTGCTGTAGGAATGACACCACTTTGGACCAGCTCGGAAATGCCGCCTCGGGGGTAAATAGGCAACCATCTTCCGCCCTTGTGTAACGTTCCCCCCTCTTCCTCCCACTCACACGGTCCTCCTTCCTGTCCCACACACACTCCTTCCGCCCCCCCTCCCTCCCCCCCCCTTCCTCCTGGTCATCCCGGCGCTGCGGTGCACAACGTCTCCGCACGGTGCTGCGGTGCGTCATGCGGTCCAGTACATGACGCACGCCGGACACGCATGAATGGCGTCAGCATCAGGTCCGTGATGCAGGCTGAGGAGTGAGCCATCCCCGCGGCGCCATGGCCCTCCACCACTATCCTGAAGGCATCCACGCCGCACGTCCACGTCCACGCCCAGTCCACGTCCCTGTCCGTGTCCGTGTCACTGCCGCGCTGCCTTGGAACCCTTCCCTTCACCTGGACTTTAACTGGAATCTTGACGCCTCGGCCACCCCGCCACGCCCCTCAGTCCTGGTGCTGACTGGTAAGGCGGCGGCCCTGCCTGCCTCTGACCCAGGGCATCACAGCCTGGGCCGGCGTGGCTGTGCGTCAGGACACACTCTCCGTGGCTGCGGGAGTGGAATGAGACCCTGGGCGCCGCGCACCACACTCAGGGTTTGGCTGGTGCTGCCTCCCATGGCTCACCTTCACCTCAAACTGTCCTGTTAGGTGCATCGCCCCCTTCTTCCCCCTCCATCTTTCTCTGTCTCACACACTCTCTCTCAAGTCTTCCTTCCTCGCTGAAGTTTGCAGCGTCTTGGTGGTGGTGGGGGTGGGGGCAGGGGCGTGGGTAGGGGTCGGGGCTCCAGGTCCGGACATGCCAGGCTGCGGTTAGCCGTGACCATAAGGCGGCCCGGAGCTGCTAGCGCCACTTTTTATGATTTTTCTCTCGTTCATCCTGTGTTGGGATTTGCGCCTCAGTGCAGCACCTCCGGGAGGCGGCGGTGGAGGGGCCAAGGGAGGGGCAGGTTTACCTTTGTAGGTTAGCTAAGCAAAGCACGGAGAGGACTGCCCGTGCTCACCTCAGCGTGTGACCCTGCTGACCTGTGTGTTACGGGGCGCGGCATCACGGGGCAGTTAGGGCCTCGGGGATGTTGCACGAGAACCCGTGTGGCCCCAGGCAGCAAGGCAGCAAGGCAGCACCGACGATGTATTGCAACCCATAGTGCACCTGTGTTGCGTGATTGTGAGGAGAGAGAGAGAGAGAGAGAGAGAGAGAGAGAGAGAGAGAGAGAGAGAGAGAGAGAGAGAGAGAGAGAGAGAGAGAGAGAGAGAGAGAGAGAGAGAGAAACAAACAAACAAAAACAATATAAGCTCATAACTTCCTAGCTTATATTCCCTGGCCAGCCGTGAACCACCTTGGAGGGGTGAGCCTCGCGCCACCTGGCAGCCAGATGATGACGGCAGCGGGAAGGAGGAGGAGTGTGTGGGTCGTGTCCCCTGATGTTGATGCCTTAAGCCATCCCCTTCCCGGCTTTAGGCAGGCTGGAAGCTTAGGGAGTAGGAGGAGGAGAAGGAGGAGGAAGAGGAGGAGGTGTAGGGCTATGTGGATACGCTGATTTGTGGGGTTCTGTCGTACAAAAAGAGAGGGAGGATGGGAGGAGGCGGCGCCGTCCTGCCCACGCCCCGCCACGAGTCTGTGCTTATTGAATGGCTTCGTTCCGGCTCCTAGGGCGACGTGAGGGAGTGTGTAATTGATCCTTGAACTTGCTTGATCGTCGGACTTAACATCTGCGGATCGGGGAGCGTGAGTGCACTTTGTTTATTTAGCTTGGTAATGGCACCAGGAGGAGGAGGAGGAGGAGGAGGAGGCAGCAGTCAGGCAGCAGCCAGGCGGTGAAAGTGGTGGCGGTAAGTGGTAGTAGTAATGGTGAGGGTGAGGTTGGGGCTTGGTGCCTGCCTGGTGGGGGTAGGGGTGGGGTGGGTGCCTGCCCCGCCCCGCCCCGCCCCGTCCCAGCAGACCATCACTGCCTGGGCCACGAGGTGAGAGCAACAAGTGTGTCGTGAGTTGCGGCGGGCACGGTGTAGGTCCTGGAGGGGATCCGCGCCCCCCCTCCCCCCCCTCCGCCCCGCTAATGCCTGGGTGCTGTGAAGGCCACGCTGAGGGGCGCCACCTCGTCCCTGCCCCTGTAATTACTCCTCCCCCTGTAGCATAGTACCTTCCCTGTAGCCTTGTAGAGCCCATAACCACGTTGACCCTGTAATTACTCGTTCTGTTACACCGTACACTGAATACTCTTTTACCCTGTAGCCTCCCTGCCCCGTCCCCCTGTATCCACCCTGCCCCTGTAACCCCTGTAGCCTCCTTACCCATGTATCCACCCTTCCCCTGTATCCACCCTGCCCGTGTAACCACCCTTCCCCTGTATCCACCCTGCCCGTGTAACCACCCTTCCCCTGTATCCACCCTGCCCGTGTAACCACCCTTCCCCTGTATCCACCCTGCCCGTGTATCCACCCTTCCCCTGTATCCACCCTGCCCGTGTATCCACCCTTCCCCTGTATCCACCCTGCCCGTGTATCCACCCTTCCCCTGTATCCACCCTGCCCGTGTATCCACCCTTCCCCTGTAGCCTCCCTGCCATGGGTTGGGTGATGTGAGTCGTATCTTTAGGTTGACGTGACACCTTGCCAGTTTAGAATCCCAAGTAACATTGTTCATCCCAAGCCAGGAGGCGGAGGCGGAGGCAGCGCGTGTGTGCCGCCTATAAGTAATGGTCGAGACAGTAGTTGCGTGTTGTGTGTGTGTGTGTGTGTGTGTGTGTGTGTCGGATTCCCTCGCTCAGGAGTTTGTGGTAGGGCGCGCGTCCTTCTTTCCCTGAAATTCTGAAGGTAATGGCGGAGAGAGAGAGAGAGAGAGAGAGAGGAGAGGGAGAGGGAGAGGGAGAGGGAGAGAATCATCTACACCTGGCCTTACCTGTTCGTCCCTCGGCCAGTCTTTGCCTCCTGTCACCCACTTTCCGCGCCTTCGTTCCCAATCTGATCGCTGCCGCCAGGGAGGGAGGGAGGCAGGGAGGCAGGCAGGGTAGCCGTGCAGGGAGGCGCCGTGCGTGTGCGGTACGTGTGGCTGCTCACCTGTGCCTTGCGGGGCGTGGGAACCAACGCGCGAGATACCCCCTCCCTGCCTCCCTGCCTCCCCTCCTTCCCTACCCTCCCCTCCCCTCCCTCCGTCCTACCGCCCCACTCCCTCTCCCTCCCTCCCTCCCTCCCTCCCTCCCTCCCTCCCTCCCTCCCTCCCTCCCTCCCTCCTCGCTTCCACTTCCCTCTCTCTTCTTACTCCCAGACCTACCTACCTCCCTCCCGCCATCCCTCCTCCCTCCCCCCCTCCTCTCCTCTCGCTCTCACTACACCGTTCATCCCTCCTTGCCTCCTCCTATAACCTCTCTTTCCTCCTCCTCCTCCTCCTCTTCCTTCTCCTTCCTCGTGTTCTTCTGCACCTCTCCAACCTTGCCTGTCTCTCCTCTCTTCTCTTTTCCTCCTCTTCTTATACCCTCACCATTCACTCCTGGTCCCTTCTTTCCCTCCTCGTCCTCGTCCTCGTCCTCGTCCACCGCCGCCCGTGTTTCACCACTATCCACCATCTTCATTTCTTCCTCGTCGGTGGTCGTGCACGGCTGCCAGCATTGTGGAGGCCAGTTTCCAGCCTCTCAGTGTTGGGCAACCTTCTGATCCAGTCCCCATCACCGCCCCCCCCCACACCCTCCTCCTCCCCCCACACACCCCTTCCCCCCTTCTCTTCCCTGCTCACTCTAGTCACCCCTTCCTTACCTCCCTCCCTTCTCTTCCCGTCCCGTCCCGTCCCGTCCCTCCCTCCACCCCCGACCTAACCCAATCTTACCCAGATCCCCTTCCTTCATCCCCTCCCTCCTAACTTTACCCAGATCCCCTCCCTCCCTCCCTCCCGATGCCTACCATTCATCCTCTCTCTCTCTCTCTCTCTCTCTCTCTCTCTCTCTCTCTCTCTCTCTCTCTCTCTCTCTCTCTCTCTCTCTCTCTCTCTCTCTCTTTGCCGTCACCCCTCCCGCCTCCTCCTCCTCTAACACTTGTTCCACCGACTTTCTTCTTTTGTGGGAAATTGTATTGAGGCTCAGCGGTGTGTGTGTGTGTGTGTGTGTGTGTGTGTGTGTGTGTGTGTGTGTGCTCTGTTGTCCGGGCCAATGCCTGACTCATCTCTGTACATTACACCACCACCACCACCACCACCACCACCACCACCACCACCACCACCACCACTACTACTATTACTACTACTACTACAAGTACAGAGGAAGGAAATGAGGTCACTCTCCCTGGTTCGACGTCATGCGAGTGGCTTGTACAGGGAGTGGTGGTGGTGGTGGTGGTGGTGGTGGTGGTGTTGTCACCTTGCCTAGGTTTCCGGAGTGCTCACCTTCCACAGGACTTCTTCTTCTTCTTCTTTTCTTATAATTATATTGCCTCCTCCTGCTTTCATACTGATACCAAACATCAGGATAGTGTAGAGTAGGCCTATCGGGGTATTCTGTTACCTGCCTCTTCCTGTGTTTCCAGTTCCTCTTCCTCCTCCTCCTCCTCCTCCTCCTCCTCCTCCTCCTCCTCCTCCTCCTCTCCTCCTCCTCCTCCACCACCACCACGAACACGCCTAGGAACGCCAGCCATTTGTTCCCTTGGAGGTGGTCTGGCCATCACGGGTCTCACTCTACATTACTATTATAATTAGCCTCAGCCCGTCACATGTGAGGGGGTCTGCCAGGCCTCAAAGATTCACCTCAACGCCCAGTAAGAAGTAGTGATGGTGTGGTGTGGTGGTGGTGGTGGTGGTGGTGGTGGTGGTGGTGGTTGGCCCACAGGTCCTCACGTCACATCACGTCACGTCAGTGTTGTATGACGTCATAACTTGTGGGAATCATTGAGGTGGAAATGACTCATCCTCTCCTCTTTCTCCTCCTTATCTTCATTATCATCATCAACTTCTCAACTCATCATTGAGAGGTCAGACTAAAATGTTCACATGTAAAGATGGCAGGGGTGGTCCGGGGCAAGGCGGGCCCCGGGCAGGGCGGGGTTGTGGGTCATGACCTCAGCGGGGCAGTCACGAGGCTCACTGGACCTCAAGTGCTGCTGCTGCTGCTGCTGCTGCTGCGGCTCCGTGGCGGCGGCAGCGGCAGCGGCAGCGGCGGCGGTGGCCGGTGTGTTGATCCAGCGTGGATGCGTGCAGCCTCGGGCCGTGACGGGCCTGTCACCTTCCTGCCTTCACTGGCCCAAAACAGGAAGGACCGAAGGACCTCACTTAACCAGGGTGAGCGGTGGCCAGGATATCATCCCGCCAGGTGGAGCCGCTGCCCCAGGTACCCTCCGTGCCTGGGTGGTGGCCGCTGCACCGCCGGGATGGAAGGACGACTGTTTCGATTAGCGTGATACTTTTGGGTTGTGGGAAGGAATGCCGCGGCCGTGGCCAGGCGCACAGGTAGTCGCCGCACAGGTATACAATCCATCAGCAGCAGGTGATAGGGATCGGAGGAATGAGCCGCTGGCAGAGCCGCATGTTTTGGTGGCGTCGCTGTGAACAGGAGCACCAGACCTGACCTGCGATAAGCCACACACCTTAAGGGGGGGGGGCGGTGAGGGGGGAGCTGCGTGGTGTCACCGTGGGACACCAAACCCTCAGCGGGGCAGGCGGTGACCTCACCTCAGCTCCGAATCCTCCCCGAGGCGAGGAGTCCCACGGTGGGAGGTGCGGCGTGCCTAGGGCGGCGGGGCGGGCCGGGTCCGCCAGCCGGGCAGGGAGATGCTTACGGTAATTAATTTTGTGTGTAACTCTTGTGCCGTGTGTCGGGGTCGTGGCTCGAAGAAAGCTGTCAGGAAATTGACGAGGCGGGAGGAGCCAGCCACCAGTCCAGCCAGTCGCTGGGGACGAGTCTGCAGCCCCGACACCTGTTCCGCGACGCCCACACTAAAAACACGCTGCCGAGGTGGTGCTCAGGTGTGCCGGAGCCTGTCAGGGATACGTGGTGGCTGTATGTCTGTCTGGCCGAGACGTGGCCGCCACGAGGCTCAGTACCTGTCTGAGAAGTTGAGGCTG
>JAPQNM010000008.1:390000-402500 GCA_029783475.1 Metacarcinus magister
GAGGTAAAATAACGCCGTTGGGTCCTTGCCTTGTCTGTCCCAGTCTGTCGAGAAAATGAGGAGGAGGAGGAGGAGGAGGAGGAAGAAGAAGAGGAGGAGGAGGAGGAGAGAAAAAAAAAGTTAATGAACATAAAAAGATATGATACGATGGGAAAGGAAGAGGAGACTGGTTAAAACAGAGAGAGGAAGAGGAAGAGGAAGAGGAAGAGGAGGGGGAGAAAGAAGAGAGAACAAAGAGATAGAAAGTGAGAAGAAGGAAGAGAAGGGAGTAATGTTTGAAGGGAAAGAAGAGGTAAGTATTATTGTATGTAATAATTAAAGGAAGAGGAGGAGGAGGAGGAGGAGGAGGTAGTGGTGGTGGTGGTGGTGGTGGATGAAGAGAAAGGAAATGGTGGTTTGAAGAGGAGGAGGAGGAGGAGGAGAGGTGATAGTTTAAAATAAAGAGGAGGAGGAGAAGTTAGTGGTTTAGGAGGAGGAGGAGGAGGAAGAGGAGGAGGAGGAGGAAGAGGAGGAGGAGGAGTGCCCGAGGGTATGGTGGTGGCGGGGACATCCTCACGCACTCACCACCTGTTGCCTCTCTCTCTCTCTCTCTCTCTCTCTCTCTCTCTCTCTCTCTCTCTCTCTCTCTCTCTCTCTCTCTCTCTCTCTCTCTCTCTTTCGGTCGTGCGGGATGTAATTAGTATTTTTTTGTTTCTCTTCGTTTCTCTTCTTTGTATTTATGTTTTTCTCTTCATGTTTTCCTTCATTTTTCATTATCTTAGGTTTATTTTATTTTTTATTCGTTGGTTTTCCTGTCTTACCTCTCCCCTTTCCTCCTCCTCCCTCTCCCTCCCTTTCCTTTCCCTCCTCCTCCTCCTCCTCCTCCTCCCTTTCCTTTCCCTTCCCTTCCCTCCTTCCTCTCCTTCCTTTCCCTCCCTTTCCCCTCCCTTTCCTTTCCCTCCTTCCTCTCCCTCCTTCCTCTCCCTCCTTCCCCTCCCTCCTTCCCCTCCCTTTCCTTGCCTCTCCTTCCTTCATCACCCTTTCCTTTCCCTCCCTCCTCTGCTCCTCTCCATTCCCTCCTCTCCCTTTCCTTTCCTCTCCCTTTCCTCTTCCTTCCCTCATTTCCTTTCCTCTCTTTTCCTCTCCTCTCCTCTCCTCCTTTCCTTTCCCTTCTCCACTTTTTTCCCGTCTCTTTTCCTCATTTCTTGCCTTCCCTCCTCCCCCCCCTCCCATCCTCCAGCAGGCTTCAGAGAGTGGAGGGCGTTGGGAACGAGTCCTGGGGCGGGGCGGGGCGGGGCGGGGGGGGACGGGGGCACTTGCATGATAACTTAACCATTTTACCCGGGAGGTGATGCAGAGGAACAACAGCAACAACAACAACAACAATAATAACAATAATATGTAACACTAAAAGGTCGTGGTGGTGCAGGACAGAACAGAATAGAGTTAGTTAAGTTAGAAGGAATAACTTTATAACTTAATAGAAAACCAGAATAAATGTTATGATTAATGAATGAATGAAATCAGATGAAGGTGCTATGCTATACTACTTTACTACTATCATTGGTAAAGTACATCCTGTTGTTTATGAATTACTTAACTATGATAATGAGGTTCCGTCTCCACGCTTTTTATCTCCATGATAAGGAAATAAGATTGTTTACATATAATTACACATAAAATCACAGAAATGGTTCACACTGACCTTTGGGTCCAAACAAGGTGGACTTTACTTACCTGAGGCCAAATATCACCTTGACTTCCCTCCAGCATTACTAATTGTTACATATTTTTCTTCTAATATTTCATTCCTGTGTTTAATTTTTCTTTTCTATTATCTTTAATGCAGTGAAACGATCTATTTCAATACTGTTTCCCCTTGCAGACTTGAATTACTTAACAGTTCTGTTCTATTCCTATATTTTAATGACTTTTCAATCGTTGAGGTTAGGTTTCCTTTCCTTTACTCGTTATCTTCCAATCTTGCCACCTCCCCTAGACCAGAACTCAATCAAAGGTTAACGCAATCGTTCAATTACTTATTAAAAACCTATTCTCGGAAACATTTATCTAATCGGAACTTGAAACTATCTATGGTGTTCGAGCTAACTACTGAGGCGGGGAGGAAGAGGGGGTGATGGTGGTGGTGGTGGTGGTGGTGAAGATGAGCAACAACGAGGAGGAGGAGGAGGAGGAGGAGGAGGCTCAGCTTCCTGTCGACCATCGCCCACAGCCACAGCTCTCCTCCTCCTCCTCCTCCTCCTGCTGCTGCTCCGGGGTAATCTTGTCTTTGTTGTGGATAATCCCACGCTTATTTACTAGCGACACGCCGGCGCTGTGTGTGTGTTGAGAGAGAGAGAGAGAGAGAGAGAGAGAGAGAGAGAGAGAGAGAGAGAGAGAGAGAGAGAGAGAGAGAGAGAGAGAGAGAGACGAACAAGTACAGTTGAAGAAATCACTTAAAACAAACTTTCTCTGACGACAAACAAAAAAAGTTTAAATAATGCGTGCTTTCTCTCTCTCTCTCTCTCTCTCTCTCTCTCTCTCTCTCTCTCTCTCTCTCTCTCTCTCTCTCTTTCTCTTTCTCTTTCTCCTCAACCTCTCGTCCAAAACACAGCACGAGTGAATAGAGTGGAACCGGTTTGTTTGCGAATGAGTGTTGTGATGCACGTGATTGGTTGACAAGGAGAGGCGGCCGACGCGCACTCAAGGGTCGTCCAGGTTCAGGTTCAGGTCCAGGCTGAAGCAGGTTTTCAATGGCGGAGTTCTTGAAGTTTTCCAGCAAGACTTCAGTTGGTCTTCAGGTTTTAAGTTTCCAGACTATTTCAAGGGATTATTATAGGTTTGAACACTTTTTTTTTTATTATTGTTTATAGTTTCCAGATAATTTCGTGAGTTAATTTGAAGTTTCCAGACAATTTCAAAGATTTTTTAAAGGTTTCCAGATTATTTCCTGGTATTGTTTTAGGTTTCCAGGCAATATCTGGGGTTTCCAAGTTACAAAATCATTCCAGGGTGGTTCTCTTCAAGGTTCCAGGTAATTTTTTAAGTATTATTTTTTAAAGTTTTCATTTAATTTTAGTAATGATCTCATCCTTCACTCAGATTCAAAGGGATTCTTAAGGTTCCAGGGTTAGGGATTCACAAGAATACAACAGGATACCATTTGGATTGTTAAAGAACCCAGACACATTTCATAGAACTTTTACGATTTATCTTAAGGCTGCATGGATTACGTTGCAGCCTTCATGGGTGAGTAGGAGGGAGGGAGGGTAGGTGGGTAGGTAGGTGGGTGAGTGAATGGGTAGGTGGGTGTGTGGGAGTGAATGAGGGTATGTGGGAATGAAGGGCAGCTCCACCAACCAGATAGGACAAGAAACGTGTGAAGATTCTGATTGATCGTCGAAGAGTATTTAGTATTAAAGATTACGTAACATGGGTCTTGGTTATCACTATTATCTCTTTATCGGTGAAGTGCGCGGACGTCCTTCGGTGGCTCCTTTCATGTGTTACCTTTCCCGAGGGAGGACTGATCGGTGACTCATGCACGTGAAGGGGGGTTAATAGTTTGGTGGAGGTAGTGATAAGAGTATGGGATGGCAATGGTGGTGGTAGTGACAGTGTGAAGTGGTGGAGGCGGAGATATGGTGGTGGTGGTGGTGGTGGTAGGGGTGGTGGTGGTGGTGGTGGTGGTAGTGGTGGTGGTGGTGGTGGTGGTGGTAGTGGTGGTGGTGGTGGTGGTGGTGTTAGGGGGTAAGGGTTAAGTGGTGTGTTGGAGTGTTGTGAGAAAAAAAGGAACTCATGAATGAATTGTGTGTGAGAGAGAGAGAGAGAGAGAGAGAGAGAGAGAGAGAGAGAGAGAGAGAGAGAGAGATAGAGAGAGAGAATATTTTGGAAGAAACATTTTAACACACACACTATTTTCACACCACATATACATACAAAAAATGCAATATATTAGCTCTTTATTGATATATTGATTTGTTTATCTGTTTATTTTCTGTTTGTTAAATTTATTCATTTTGTATATCTTATCCTGATTCCATTCGTGGTATATATCATGAATTATTGATCTATCCATATCTCTCTCTCTCTCTCTCTCTCTCTCTCTCTCTCTCTCTCTCTCTCTCTCTCTCTCTCTCTCTCTCTCTCTCTCTCTCTCTCTCTCTCTCTCTCTCTCATACATCCACACAGCCAATCAGTCTGTCATAGAGAAATCCGTCAGAGTTTTTTTCCTCGGTGTTAAATGACATATAGTGAAGTGCAATTCATTAGGCGGCACGTGAGCCCCTTGGTATTCAGGTGCCGGCGTGCCTTGGTCGTGATGCACCGCCACCCCTAGCCGCACCCTGCTTGCTAAGTGCATTGACGCTGCCGACCACACAACACCACGCAACACCACACCACTCCACGCAACACCACACCACACCACGCAACACCACACCACACCACTACGCAACACACTACATTCTCAGGGAAAACGTTGAACACTCACTACGAGGGAAAATGTTAAAAAAAAATAATTGTGTAAGTCTTGCAGTTCTTGTCCAATTATCGTGAAATCTGAAAAAAAAATTATATGAAAAAATTGTCTTTCAGTCTTGTCAAATAATTGCTAACTGAAGAAATCCTTCAAGTCATGGTTTTGTAAAACAATTGAAAAATTGGGGGGGGGGAATTTTCTTTTCAAGTTTTGCCGTCTTGTCAAATTATTGAAACATGTCTCAAGATATTTTTTTCCCCTCGAAGTTAGTGTCATGTCAAATTATTACCCAGTCAGAAAATTGCTTTGTCCCCCAAAGGTATTTATGTTTGTGCCTCGAGCAGCCTGTTGCCTGTTGCCTGTTGCCTGGATGCTGGCTTAACACGTGACTCTAACTCATGCTACATCACACTTCTCCCTTCCCTTCCCTTACCTTCCACACTGTTCCCCACACACTCCTCCCACACTTGGACGTCTTCCTATATAGTCTATTCCCATTAAGTTTTATATCACATACAATATAACACCACCATCACTACTTTTCACTTCCTAATGCATCCTGTCTTCATGCACACTTTAAATCCTTGCCGCATCACACTTCTTCCTCCTTACACACCCATCCACACGCTAAAATGTCTCACTTTTCTCATATATACTCTTATATTATTGTTACCTGTGTGTGTTCATCACCTGTACATTGTGTCACCGTCTGCCCAGGTGTTCCTCCCCGGCCGTCCTGCACCACCACTATTCACTCGTAAAGGCCGCCCTTGTGTCCCCGCCGCACGCCTAAGCTTCACCTTTCAGTCCTCGCACGCCCAGTCTTAGGAGAGTCGCCGCCGCACTAATCCTTTACAGTTCATCTTTTCACGCCAAGGAACACAGAATCATGTCGGCCATTTCTATTTCTTATTTATTTATTTATTATTATTATTACTTTTTTTTTATATATATAGAATTCCTCAATACTCAGCAATGACTCCAAATAATATCTTTGTGTGTAACTTCAATGTTTAAAAAAAAAAAGTCTCACAAAAAACTTTAAATCCCGTGAACTGCAGAGGCCACGGCGGCCCACCAAGCCTTGTGTCCAGGTAGACGGCGCGGCCAGGTGAGGGGGGGAGGGGGGGGGGAGGGAGGGACAAAGGGAACGTCATGGATGGAGGAGCGGAGAGAGGCTTCCTTTCTCTCTCTCTCTCTCTCTCTCTCTCTCTCTCTCTCTCTCTCTCTCTCTCTCTCTCTCTCTCTCTCTCTCTCTCTCTCTCTCTCTCCCTCCCTCTCCCTAACATTCCACCTCTCCTCCCCACCCACTCGTCTTTCTCTCTATACATCCCCCACTGTTTTCTTCCTTTCACCTCCCAGCCTCCTTCCCCTTCCCTCTTCCCCTTCCCCTTCCCCTTCCCCATAATTTTTTTTCTCTCAAAATTTCTAACTCTTTCCTTTCCTTCCTTCACCTCTTCCCTACCTTTAAGACTCGTGACTCCTCCTCCTCCTCCTCCTCCTCCTCCTCCTCCTGAGTCTTGTGCGGGGAATGAAGGGAAATTATTAGTGTGCGGTAATGGTTTCCGGGACAGACAGGCTTGAGGTGTCGTCGTGGCGGACCAGCTGGCACGCGGCGGCCACAGCTGGGACACGCGCACGCCTGCACACACACACACACACACACACACACACACACACACACACACACACACACACACACACACACACACACACACACACACACACATTGCGCCAGCGAGAATTAAGGAATTTTCATAACTTTCTTTTTTATGGTATTATCATTATTATTATTATTATTGTTGTTATTATGATTATTATTAGAAGTAGTTGTAGTAGTAGTAGTAGTAGTAGTGGTAGTGGTAGTAGTAGTAGTAGCAGTATTGTAGTAGTAGTAATAGCAGTAGTAGTAGCAGTAGTAGTAGTAGTAGCAGTATTGTAGTAGTAGCAGTAGTAGTAGTAGTAGCAGTATTGTAGTAGTAGCAGTAGTAGTAGTAGTAGCAGTATTGTAGTAGTAGCAGTAGCAGTAGTAGTAGTATCGTAATCCTTGATATAATTTCCATAGTCGTGCGTGGGAACAGAACTGATTTCTGGCGTGACGTTGTGTGGGTGGCGGAGGTGGTGGTGGTGGTGGTGGTGGTGGTGGTGGTGGTGAAGAAGGTATAGTGTGGAGGCAGGTGTGTGTGTGTGTGTGTGTGTGTGTGTGTCTCGTTCCCATACTGCCTCCCTCTCCTCCCCGTTCAACCCCGACCCCCCTTGGCCTTAGCTATCTCCTTCAGCCTCTCCAGGTGCCTCCCCTCCTCCCCCCCTTATCATATCCGTCATCCTGTTCTTCCTCCCTCCCCTTCTCTCCCCCTCCTTCCTTCCCTTTCCTTCATTCCCTCTCTTCCTCTTATCAATCTGACTTCTCTTTTTCTCCTTTGTTTTATCCGTCCTCTATCCTCCCCTGCGCCACGGGACTAGTGTTAAGTGTGTGGGGGGGTGAGGGGTGAGGGAGTGAGTGGGCGGCATCTGCAAGGCATGAACACTGTTTTGTGTCCTGGTGGTGCGGGAGGGTGGCGAGGGGCGGCAGGACCCTGTGAGGAGTGAGGTGCGGTGGTGGTGGTGGTGGTGGAGGTGAAAGCCGCCGCCGCCGCCGCCGCTAATGAGGCTGCACCGACTCGCCGCCGAAAAAAGGAGTCAATCACGTTTTTCTCGAATAGTTAAAACACCGAAGAGGCGGCAACGCGGGGCGGGTCGGGTCGGATCGGGGCGGAGCAAGTGTCACGCGTCCAGACTGTCGTCACCACTGTATTTATTATTATAATCCTGCCGCAGCAAAGACCTTAATCCGTGGTAATGCCACTTAGTGGAGCGGCGCCGCTAATGCCGGGGAAGGGAAGCGGTGGGGATGGGGGGACAGGGCAGGCATGCCGTGTGAACTCCGTCTACACACCCACCCTCCCCCAGCCTTCCGCCCCGCCCCGCGTGCCCCAGCCCCGCACTGTAGCACACACGCAAGGCCTGTCTCACCCAGGAATGTTTATGCGTCTGCTGACGTGTCTCTCAACAATTTCACCCAAACCTACACCAATACCACCATCTACACACCAATACCACCATCTACACATCTACACCAGCAGAAAGAGGCAGCGGCGGCGGCGGCGGCGGCGGTAACAGTAGCAGCATCAGCATCGCGGGCATGTGTGATCAGCGTTGCTTACAGACACACGTGATTAATGCTCCTGAAGGGCGTATTTTACGGTGCGTGAGAGTTGCTCGCGTAGTGTGGGGGAAGGATGAAGGGGGGGGGGCGTGCACGTGGCGGGCGGCTGGCCACGCGTCGCCCCGCCCCGCTCCGCCGTGCAGGTTGACACTTGCTTCCCGTCAGCGCCTCCGCGGTGTGGTGGTGGTGTTGGCGGCAGCAGCAGCAGCAGCAGCACTGTGCGGCAAGGCGGCAATGTTGCCTGCTTGGCGCGGCAGGTGATGCAGTGTAACAAATACATCAATGAACAAATAAACAAATAAATCCAGGAATATATTCACAATCAAGTAGCAGGAAAACCTTCCTTGACGACTCTGTGAATACAATATTAACAGTTTGTGTTGCCGTGAGGACGTGGGGCGGCACGAGGCTCCCGCCGTCACCAGACACACACACACACAAGCGTGTTGCCGCGTTGAAGGCAAAGCAAGACAGGAAGCAGCGTGAAGACCAATGAGAATCTGTGTTGTCCTGCGTGCGTCTTGATGCTGCTACGGAGGGAGGGGCGGGCAGGCAGGGCAGGGCAGGCTGGGGCGTCCTTCCCCATGCCCCCCGCCACGCCGGGCACGTGAACCACACACACACACACACACACACACACACACACACACACACACACATACACACACATACACACACATACACACACACATACACACACACACATACACACACACACACGACGCCATTCTCACTTTTATTAAGAGGAATAAGTAACATGCACACTACCAACCCTTCTTCCCTTCCTCCCTCCCCTTCATCTCGTCCCCTCACTCCTTGGTCCCCTCACTCTCCCCTTCGTCGCGTTATTCATTGATACTCCGGCAGTGAATGGAGGATTGTTTGGGCATCGATGATTCATGGGATGTTTGAAGGTGGACGAGTGGCCGCCGCCGAGGGGGGCGGGGGGGGCGGGCGGGCGGCGCAGGCGTGGGAACAATCTCAGGGGCATTAAGGGTTCGAGCCCCGCTGCCCCAACACTGACTGACGACCGACCCAGTTTTATCCTCCATCGTGTCAGCGATAACCCCCCTCCATCCCTCCCTCCCCCTTCTCCCTTCCCCTTCCTCTACCCCTCCACTCTCTCTCCCTCCATCCATCCATTTCCCCCTTACCTTCCCTATCTAACTCCCTCCCTCCCTTTCTCCCTCCCTCTCTCCCTCCCTCCCTTCCTCCCTCCTTCCCTCCCTCCCTTCTTCCCTCCCTCTCTCCCTTCTTGTTTGCCCTCCCTTCCCATACTCTCCCTTTCTCCCTCCTTCCATCTCTCTTTCTCACTCTCAACTTTTCACACACACACACACACACACACACACACACACACACACACACACACACACACATGCACTCACGCACTATTTGTATTTAAACAAGCGTATTGAAGAACAATTTACTGAACGCATGTTGCTGCCATTACTACTACTACTACTACTACTACTACTACTACTACTACTATTATTACCATTACCACTACTACCACCACCACCACCACCACCACCACAGCTACTAATACACCTCTACACACACACACACACACACACACACACACACACACACACACACACACACACACACACACACACACAGGGATCCCATTTAACACAGAAATGGTCACCTTATCAAAGCGTCAATTACCAAAGGAAGGGAGGAAGTGTATTACAATTATGTGTTACGCTTTAATGTGTGAACCGAAAGAGAGAGAGAGAGAGAGAGAGAGAGGAAGGAGTGGGAGAGAGAGGGGGGGAGAGGGAGAAGGGGAGTTGATAAAGTCCAGTAAGGTTTCACGAGGCTGTAGTCCCCTTTCCCCCCCCCCGCCCTTACTTTACCTCCTCTGGGATAACCTAACCTCCTCCCTACTCTCCCTCCCTCCCTCTCTCCCTCCTTCCTTCCCTCCCTCCCTCCCTCTCTCCAAGGATTTATAGCAGATTAATTGCCAAACAACGAGAGCTCTCTGGCGGATTAAACTGAGCAGCGCGTGTGTCAGCTACATGGGAAAGTTGACCACCTTGGGGGAGGAAGGGAGGTGACAGGGGGCGGGGCGGAGGGGTGAGAATGAGTGTGGGGGTGTTTGTGTAGGTGTGTGTGTGTGTGTTATTTGTTTATTTGATGTGTGTGTGTTTATATTTTTTTGTTATTGAGTCATTGCTGCACAAACTAAGAATTGAATTAGCGGCAATATTGTCATTATTATTGGTAGTGTTATAGTGATTGTTATTGTTTTTGTTATCGTGGTGGTGGTGATGGTGGTGGTGGTGGTGGTGGGCGACATGATGGTCCTCGGCGCCACACTGTCAGCTCTTTGAGACAATGTGTTAATTACTCTTATTGCTGTGTGTGTGTGGGTGTGTGTGTGTGTGTGTGTGTGTGTGTGTGTGTGTGTGTGTGTGTGTGTGTGTGTGTGTGTGTGCGGGTCGGCCCTGTATAGTGGAGAGGGTGTGCAGTGTTACCTCTAATGGAAGTAGTGTTAGTACTAGAAGTCCATTTATCTCTCTATCTCAATCTGACGCCTGTTTTGAAGTACTCCACCGAGGGGATGGCCGCGGCAGAAGAGTCACCAATGAGTCCTGACCTTACATTCCCTCCTTGCATGATGTACTTTTTTCTTTATCCTTTCTCCCTTAAGAACATTTGAACATAAGAAAATAAGGAAGCTGCAAAAGGCCAGTTAACCTACACAAGGCAGCTCCTGTGCACCTAACACTAACACTTACTCCTACATACTCTAACATTCTCCCTCCCTTGTCTTCTTGCACTAACTCATTCTCATACTCATTCCTATACACTCTTAGTCATCTCACTCCTTGGCATTCTGTCTATGTGGACAAACCAGCATAATGCGCTTCGCTTCATCCTCTCAACCACTCTACATTCCATTCCTTCACTTTTACTTGGTACACGAAATTTGTTATTCACACTTTCATGACATTACTTTCACTGTACATTCTTCTTCTTCTTCTCCCATCACCAAAGGCGTTTCCTCAAGTAACTCATTTCAACTCATTGGATGTTTCTTGACCTTTGTCTTTCTCTCCACACCCAAGTCTCACTCGCATATGTAACCGTCGGGCCAATTATTCCATCACGCTCACAGTCCCTTTTTTTACGTCCATGCTTATCGTGGTATGTTTCGTCATTCACCCAAGAGATCCAAACACTTTCTTCCCTCCCTTTCACGGCTCTTTGCATCGCCTCGCCATCCATCCTTCCACACCCAAACAAGATCAAACCAAGATGCATTGTTTGATGTACTGCCTTTCAGCATAAGTTTAGATTCATTCGGACATTCAACTCTTACACTTTATAAGCAATTAAAACCAAACACTTCACTTTTTACGTACGTACTCCTCTCAAACACCATCACTTGACTTGTGTTTACATTCACCTTCAACTTCGTCCTTTCACACACTGTCAAACACATCTAACACCTTTTGTAAACCACTCACTTTGTGGAATCAAGACGGTATGATCAGCAAACTATTGTATTCATCAACCATACACTACACACTACACACTACACTATACCACTACATCACTACATCACTACAACCTCACCAGCCTCTACTTTCATTTTACACGCGGCGGCTACAACGCTGCCTCTGCCCAAGATCCAGCCTCTGCCCTCCTCCTCCTGCTGCTGCTGCTGCTGCTGGCCTCGGGGCGGCCGGCCACTGCCTCGGGTGCCTGTCACATACCTGTCTTGCTTTGTGTGGCAAACAGGTTTCTAATCAGTAACATTATCATTATTAGCATCACTGGTTTTTCTATTATTATTTACATCGTTGTACCTTCCCTGAGTTAGTCCTTGTGTGGTTCCCACTTTGTGTTTTTCTGCGTGCAGTGTTGTGCTTCATTGCACCAGCAGGAGGCAGGAGCCGTGCCCAGCCCGTGGCAATGCCGCCTGCTGGGGGAAGGAGTTGGACAGCACATTCACCCACCCACAATCCACACCACCCAGCCTCCTGCCCCCACGCTGGCCACCCTCAGCCTCACATTCATCTCTGCCAATCATTATATTTTGCCACCGGAGGTCAGGCGGGCCAGCTGGGCCATCTTCACCCTCCGCCGCCATCTCCTCGCCACGGAAGGCACGCCAGCGTTGCTCCGCCCTTCGCAGCAGCAGTGTGTCGCAGCGAATTGGCGGCTGGTGACGAGGAAGCGTTGGTGTGTTACTACTCCACGTCATTGTGTGTCACGTTTACTGAATGCAGGAACAAGACTAAAAATAAAATATGTATTCGTGTGTGTGCGCGCGCGTGTGTGCGCGCGCGCGTGTGTGTGTGTGTGTGTGTGTGTGTGTGTGTGTGTGTGTGTGTGCGTGCGTGCGTGTGCGTGCCAGACAAGTGTTGTAGTGGAGTGGTGCGTTGTGCCACCTTGAACTAGGGTTACAGGGTCGGTGAGCGTGGTGGAGGCGTGTAAGGAGGTGAGAGCGGCAGGGGTTCGGTGTGGGGACGGCAAGGTGTCAACAAGGGTGAACACGATGTCACCCGGCTGGAGGCTGGTAGTCTTGTCACACTGCCGGGACACCTCCACCCCTCACGCCTCTTGGTGCGTCTTGGTTGGGGCGGCGGGGGAGGGGTGCGGGCGGGAGGGCCGTGGAAGGGAGGGATGGAGGGAGGATACTCTGTAGTGAAGAGTGAAGGCTGGGGAGGGAAGAGCGAGACCTTTGTGAATAGTGGTCAGCCTGGGAGGGAAGGGGTGAGGGGAGGGACTTGAGACGTGATGGTGGCGGGGGAGGCAGGATGGAGGGTGACCACAGGTGGGGAGGACAAAGAGCCCGGGTCCTGTGGCGGCAGTGAAGGT